>DWGJ01002522.1:0-15505 GCA_018246895.1 Aspitha aspitha aspitha | reverse complement strand
TGTCCTTACAAACCTGCCGTGCTTCATTTACATTCATCATTCTCTTCATGCATACACGCCGGTTTCGGAGGCTCTTGGCTCTTGAATACATGTATGTATGTATTCATTTTTCAACCACCTTTAAATAGTAAAAGGGAATAGTGTTAGATATATACAGTAATGTCGATAAGGGAACGTGTAGGGGTCGATAAATAAAACGCACAAAAATATTTTTGTTACGATTATTGTTAATACACGCGACTTACAGATTATAATTATTCGTTATTGCTTTATTATTTATTTATTGTACTTATTACTATATTTTAAGATGTTTGCATCCAGTGATATGGGCTGGCCTGAGCGGGTCTACCTCCGCCGGAGTGAGAGCGTCGAAGAAGATTTAATAAATGAATGAAGACTAGCCGAGTTGTGAAGTTCTTCATGTATTCTTCTATTCTATTCCTTAATTCCCACAAAAAGATCTTCCCGTTGAGATTACTTTTAATGGTAGGTAGATATATCTTTGTTATTAAAACATGGCCAAAACTAGATTTAAAAGAATCAGTATTAAGTTATGATGTAGGATCAGCACAGAGGAAATGAAACAGATTTGAGTTAAGTAATACGTTGAATTATGCACTTTTTCATGATGTTTGTAACAATCAACAGTTTACGTAACATGAGCAAGTTACTTGATTTTCTGTTATTAGATCCAGCCAGTTTGTTATCAAACCATTCTGATGTGCAGACCTCCTCATAAATACGATGACTTAGTCAATGTGTCGCGAAGGACTTGTACAAGTATCTTGTTTTCCTTGAAAGTAGAAATCTTAATTAATCTTCAATTCTAAGCTCTCGCTCCGGTCGATTTGCATTTGCGTTATTACCGTATGCAAAGCAGTTACGTTTAATACAATTTTACAAGAAACCAAAGTGCAGATACGTGTCACATAATAAATTAAAATGTTCCTGAAGTTGATACACGGACAGCGATCTATTAAACTATACGATGCTCGGAACAATGAAATAACTGCCTCATCTATACGGCACCTCCGTATCGCTCGCCCCAAAGATCATTGAAACGATCTTAAAATTTCTTACAATACGCCTTAAGAGAAATACATTTATTACACATAAGTCAACAAGGAGAATATAGAATTAATAATAATTATCTTCATTAGCATTTTAAAATATCTATTACTCCAATAACAATATCACATATAATAACTAGACAGTAATTTATCATTAATACAGCAACGATCAATAATCAACTACATACATTCGATGATATTATTACAATGTTCATTATATTGTTAGAAAATATTTTGACTTATTAATAATTCAATTCTAATTCGTATATATTTGAATTGTTATGTGCGCAATGACGTACTATCACTTCAATAGATACGACTGATTGAACGGCTCGCTTGTGTACTTACGATAGACAATGGCTACAATGTTTATACTCTTGTTCACCTTCGTACGAAAGGACTCTAACTAACATTCACTTACACAGACACAGATATCATTGGAATATAATTTAGCAGCAAAAGACACGAATTTTAAGTCTTCTAAAACACACACAGTAGGTAATAAGAATAATAATTACGTATATACCCAACTACGAATAGAAATAGAATAGCTTAGTTTAACATTTCTTGCCCGTTACCATCTTTATCATCAGACATTACGAGATATTTCACCGATTTATCATCCGACTGGAGTAGGAATGTGTCCATTTATTTACCTTTGCAATGCATCTATTTAACATCACCAAAATCACATATTTATGTTCTTATGTTAACTTCACTGCAGCGTGTTTCTATAGTATTCAATGTTCAATTGAAATATTTTCTGAAGTCCGTAACAAATGTATCTTTATCGTGAAGGGTACCTTTATTTTCTACCATATCCTCACATTATGAGATTCTTTATCGTCTACTACACTAATTAAGCATGAGTTGGCAGACATTACGTACATTACAGAATATTATAGAGAATCCTAAGGTGTAAATTTCTTCAAGATGTTCTCCGTCACCGTTATCGCAGTTGATATTTGTTTGAGGAAATGTAAAAGACTTGGTAAAACCAAAGATGCGTCTGAGGATTTGAACCCCGTATTGGAAAGACCAAACAATCAGCCGCCTGATCAAAGATGAAGAAAGAAATGTCGTGTAATTTAATGTATGGTATCATCCATAAAGTTTAAATAGTTGGCCATTTTGAACGTGTTTATCGGCTGCAGTGATCGTCAATAGTTATGTGATCAAAACAAAATCGATTTTAAACGAGTTAACTTGACAAATCAGTGCAATATCTTTACATCTCGTATAATTAATGTTACTTTATTTATGGTCGTTCAAAGCCTGTAT
This sequence comes from Aspitha aspitha aspitha, assembly GCA_018246895.1. Classification (NCBI taxonomy): domain Eukaryota; kingdom Metazoa; phylum Arthropoda; class Insecta; order Lepidoptera; family Hesperiidae; genus Aspitha; species Aspitha aspitha. Next base: position 13,154 of record DWGJ01002522.1, on the reverse strand, counting down.
GCGTAGCGCTCTAAGGAAGTCTCTTAAAAGTAGTCAACAGTTAAAAATACTACTATGAAATATTTTCACAATCAACAAAATTATATCGTCTTACAAATCCAACCTCTAAAAAGGTAAAACTATCGTAACGGAAAATTGGACTATAAATTTGTAAAGATATCAAAAATGTAACTGTGACGGGACAAATATTTTTTTCAATGTCTCGCATAGAGTTCAAGTACAAACGATTACATACTACCGACAAATATACTTAACGTTAAGCTTTTAATGATATCGGCGTTACGTAGCAATGATATCATATTCAAGAAACAACCAGTTGTACCCATCACTACAGATCGAACGAAGGCAGCGGACGCTGTTTATACATTCATTAAAATGATCGAATATCCAAAGGTATAAGTGAGGAAATAATTGTTGGATTTGCTTAGAAAATAATGAAACATACCAAATACTTAGATTTGATACGTTATTTTTAAAAGTTTCCATGCTAATACTGAAACAAAATTACTAACGTTCGATCAAGTAACGTAAAAATAAATTTATACGTTATGCTTAGGATATTATAATTTCTTCTTCACCATCTTGTGAATCACCGGTGGTTTCTTTAATATTACAACCTTCAATACAATCAATGACCATCGAATCGACATGACCTAAAAGTGTTGAATCAGAGAATTTTAAAAATTAAGGCGGCATTGAGATTTTTATTGTCGGTGCTCTTATTGCGGCCTTTATGTCAGCTCGTACCTAGGATTTGATCCAGGGCCTGATAATTGTCAAAAAGCAATTCAAAAGCTTTACAAAATTCGCTTGAAGAAAATAAATCGATATAACATTCTGATAATGGGATATGATAAACATTGGCGATGAATAAGACGACCATCAAACCAGGGATCGTGACAGATCTACTCCTTAGGATAACAATTCTACTGAACATAACGTTCTCTAACAATTTGACTGTATTGTCTTTGTCCCTGTACATAATGAGTCGTGAGCTGCAGACGGATTAACAGGTCCAAGGGAACCATCAGCTTACCTAAGCAATTAATGACCGTGGCAAGAAAGAGGCCGCGCACTAAACATTTGTACCGTCACAAATATTGTGGCACATATCAATGTTTACTAGTTTACTAGTCACAATGATCTAAGAGTGAACCATTTTTAGTTACGTATTCGATAATGTCTTTTGATAAATACAATCTAATTCTTTTTATTATTATTAAATGAAGCTTTGGACTAAATTTACTTGCAATATTAGAAATATTAGTAAGTTTACACCGCCCAGTATTTTCCACTGAGTCTTAGTCTTTAAATGTAACGGTACAGATATTATGCGGTCTGATATTGTAGATTTTAAAATTACTGCCATACTAAAACTAAGTGATTTAAATATTAGAGGAAATAATTTAATATTAGTGATTGAAAATATCGACGACTCTCTTAACCCACCATTTGAGGAAGCAAGGATATTTGTTCTGAATTCTGAAAATACTTTGTTGACTTGAAACTATTAAAATAGTAGTTAATGTTGTTTTAATACTGTTCTGACAATCCATTGGAGTACTTGAAATCTCAATGAAATTTGGTCACGTTTTAGTTACATATACCATAATGTACACTAGGCAGCATTCCGAAAATACCGGCAATCATGATACGATAATGCTCAGAGGAAGTCCTCATTAGCATTAAATACGAGATAAACGAAACTCATGGAAGAATAGATTTTATTGAAATGTCGCGAAATTCTCTATTTTTGAAATCCGAAGCACTCATTCAGCAGGACGCGTGCATACTAAGTCATAATAATCCATGGATATCCTTGACCATACTCAATCCTAAACAGAATCCAATTCAGCTAGTACCAGGAGTCTTGGATCTGCGGCCTTTGAAGACGTACAACCCAGAGAAGAGCATATCTACAAATAAATGCCAATTATCTTAACAATCATGAAATACTATGTTACATGATAGCTTCACCGGATACAATGAAAAAATTTAATAGCCGACTCTGAAAATGTATATAAGAAACTTTGGACGATGTATGTATGTAATTCAATAAAAGCTACGGTAGGTGCATCCAACAGCTATTATCATTGATAATAGAAATCTGGCAACCTATACTTCAACTAACATTCATAAAACATATCAATAAATAATACATACACCCATCTTCTTATAATTATATCTTAAATTAAGCGTAACTTAACTAAAACTATGTAATAACTAGAATTAACATGTAATATAAATAATTAATTATAAATAAACAATAAGTCCAATCAATGTCTTTTATATTTAATATTCGGTCGAGTTTTTTTGAATGTGCACATACGAATTATCGTCAATTTTTGCTTCGACTTTCAATGCGATTTAATTTCAACAATTGGACACATGCAATACCTAAATACATGATTACTTAAGCTGTCTTATTATGTTATTTCTTAAAAAAAAAAAGGTTCTGTCATCGTGATAGACACGTGCCTCCCTCTTGTAAGATATGTGGACTGTAAGAGGACTCGATAGTTTTCACAACGATAGTACGATAATAATCCGAATACAACACCTACTACAACAGAATGTGAACAGATTTGAGCAAAGCAAATACACATTTAGAGCTATTCTTACAAGCTATTAATATAACGTTACAGATACAAGACGACAAATTGACAGCATTCCAGTAATACTAGTCGTATAGACATACATTATACAAATACATCACACTAAATACCATTAAATAGAAGTAGAATGGCTTAAGTGACTTCACGAGACTATTGCACATTTAGAATTTTAGAATTTTAAGCACATACATTTAGAGGCAGAATAATAGTGTACGTGTAAACACCCAGACTGAAATATTAAACTGTTACAAAAACGACAATAACACCTAGCTTGATATAAATATTATTTTAACATTTAGAAATATAACAATTATTATAGAGGTCTACTTTGTATCAGATACTAAAGATAGCTATTTGATGGGACGAGTTTTGGGGAAATCGCAAAAGTCGCTAAAGGAAGTCATATATGCATTCTGACATTTTTAACACTTTTATATTACCTTTATTCAACGAAGTCACTTCTGTGATAAATATTCCAATATTAACATTAATATATATTTTATACCGATGTGGTCAATGTCGTAACTTGGATCACTTAGTACACAATTTACAATGTGGGTAATTATTATCTATGTAAAGTTATGACATCTCTTTTCTATTTCGTGTACATTTTGTAAATGGGAAGTGCTAACTTGATATTATTGCAACTGCCACAGTAACTTGACATCACGTATATAGAATAAAGAGTAGAAATGTCCAAGTATTCATAAATATAATTATTACAAAAGCGTGACACAGTACAAGAATTTCAAAGACCGGTTTTTATTAATAAAATATACAGTAGTCAACAACATTTACGAGACCCATCTTAAACGAGCACGCGAAAAACGGTAATAACCCCGCAGAGAGAATAATGCTGTTGAAACATTAACGAGAATAATGAGTAAGTCTACTTTTAATCCAATGGCTAGAGTGACGAGGAAGTGACACGATAAAAGTAACGTAACAGTTATTGACTTTATTTAAATGACTCTTAATTAAGAATATTCAATTGAACACTTCGGTTCTAATCTCCGTTTAATCATTCTCTCAGTTTTCACAATATTCTGTTTCAAAGTTATCGTTTAACGTCGCTCGTTATTGACGGGTACTAAATACCTTTGACGGACGCGAGTTTCCATTCTTCATTAATTCCATTCCATCATTTATTTATTTGAATTCACTTTGAGTTCCATTGGTCCTATCACTACTGGTTGGAATAACATTTTCATTTCCAGACGCTTATTCTATCAACTAATCTATTGGATAGCAATCGCTTCTATGTATCGTATATTGATTTATAAGTATCACATTCTTGATTATTCTTTTTATTGCTCCGTCTTTTACGATGTTAAGGACATGGAGTGTTTCTTAGAAATTCCCTTTAACGCAAACCTCAATAAAATTAGTAGTGGAAAATTTGTTATTGATGATAAAAGTTAAAGCGATGAATGTTTATTTTGTAAGCAATATCGTGATATACATTCTTCTTCATATTGTAAGAAGTTATTAAGTTATTATGACGCCTTAGGACGAAATATTGACAATGAAATTTGCTCAAGAGTGATCATTAAGATGCTTTTTGAAATAATGAAATAAAATAGTACGATGAAGTACATACATTACAGCTCCCCACGATGAAAAGATATGAATAAATAAGTTTGAACTAAGGAACCAATTTTCCACCACCAGCTTTAAGTTGAATTTTTAATCATATTATACCAGCTGAATGTGTTATGGTAGCTCACAAAGCAAGAAAGATGTGTCTGTTTCAATAAAAGTGTCCGTCGTCTTCCTAAAGACTAGCACGTGGTAACCGTTTACGAGTGTCATATGCATAGTAGTGTTATTTCTCCAGTCCGCTATCACTTAGATGATTCTATCATCTACATCTATAAAAACGATAATAATCTTATTTGACGTATTTGATGTGTAAGCCGTTGGATACATCTTAATATATTTTTAGATACGCGTATATTTATATCAATATGAAAATGTAGAGAATAAAATTCTATAAGAACTACATAACATACTATAGTTTACAATAACATCTCCCGATAATAACACTTCAGATGAGGATTCCGAAGAAATCTATGAATATAGGCATTTAATCGCATTAGACTAATAATATAATATTGAAAATATATCGAATATGCTATAACAATTCATTAGACATATTATTGCGCGTCACAATGTTAGTGTACTCCGACTACATGCTAAATCCAAGACAACAGTGCGACAGTAACGGAATCGGGAATTTTGAAATCTTGTCCCAAAATAAACGCTGGAGAGGAGATAACATCCAAGATCAAGCTTTCGAAATTCGCAATCCTTACTTACATCTTGGACCCAGATATAAAAATTGTCAATTGCAACAATAACAACTAAATTATTTAAAAAATATGTACTCTTTTTTACTACGCCTTACAGCAACAAATTAATCTTATTAATCTATGGATGAAAACTAAACAACTCCTTTTAAAGGATAACAAGCGATATCAATAAATCGTATTTGTCTTTTACTTCGAGGTAATGATTTCTAATGACTAGCAGCAAATACGTTTTGTGCTAATACTTCGTTGTGCTCCCAAAGCACATCGTTATTATCCCTAATAAATATTAAGATATTCCAGTTTCAAATTGTTTTGGACAGTGCCTTAAATATAAAATTAGGGTTGGTGTACTCTGAAGAATTCAAATTAAGATCGTTAACGTTAAAGTTTACGTGAAATTTTTTGACAAAAACAACATCTTCGTTTCTAATAACAACACAGATAATCTCATTTGGGCGCCATATCCGAACATTAGACAATATATTTTAAAATACGTTTCAGTATGAACTGCAGAAAATAATAATAATAATAATAATAACAGAGTGAATAGGCATTTACTAGGCGAGCATGCTACACCTTAGGCCACATCGTCGCTTACCATCAAGCGAGATAGTGGCCAAATGCTAGCCTATTTGTAATAAAAATAAAAAAAAAAGTCTTTGATAGTCAAGAACATTTGAAAATATTTAATGAATATACTAGTATTCACTACATTGTTTCAACGTCATAAACATATTTGAACCCGTGAATTGATACACGAAACTTCTCGCATTAGACGGATTTGATTTTTAGACAATCATATTTTTGCAGCATTACATCGCCGAGAATGTGTAGAATCACTCGCTAGCAGCTGTAGAGCCTCGTGTCCCAAAACAATTTGCAACTCTTCTGATAATACTTCTTATTTGTAATGATAACATACCATAGATGTTCAGCGTCTTGAACAAAGGCTTATTTACATTGTGTTACTTATGTGTTCATCCGCAGTGAACCACATCCTTCAGGGTGCGTAACATTTGGAAGAGACAGAATGAAAAATAGCATGACTTCGAAAATCAAAATGGACATCAAAAGTGGCAAATGTAAATCAGCCTACATAGACATTCAAATGTAATGATTACTTACATTAATCTATATAAATAAGAGATAGACAACCAGATATAGACAAAATCGTCAAAAACATACCCAAATAGACAAGTCTAATATCTTGAACACTTCTTGCATCACCTTGAACCGTCCCTTGCCATATTCGAATTCGAGCGGCTTGGTTAACACACTACAACATACGGAATTATATACCGGAAAAAGTCGGATTTTAGAAGGAAAACACGTGAAATATTATTTTTGAATACATGTCAATAAACATAGCGTACATACATATTTAGAATTTTATTTTATGTACTTTTTCCATGTTCAATTAACAAAATGTCACTCGCTCAGGAAGCAATATATTTATTTTATATGACATATCTTGGTAACAATGTTCACTAAAATACCAAGCGTACTATTAATAAAAACGGTAATAATATTAACACCGTCCAAATATTACAACATTGGTTTAATAAAAAGTAATGTACGATGGATCTGTGTACGATTTTTGAACCGGTAACCACCACAAGTATTTTCCTGACTATAATCCACCTGTTTTGAAGCTAATTTTATTGATTGAGCACGGATAGATGGAAGACTCGAGCAAAGGAATGGTCTTAAAGAAATGTTTACACCTAGATGATATATCAATAGCATTATATACGATACAACTATTTTATAATTACGATTAACATTTGAAATACATTAATAAGAATATAAGCTTAAATAAAATAAATAGATATTACCAAAATTCTTCAATAATCTCAATGTGTACAGTGAATCAAAAAGTAACGCGTGAAACAGTTGGGGATTTAGTGAGACTTTCTATTGAACATAAAAAAAACGTGAAGCTTCAAAAACTTGCAGCTACAGTATCAATGATATAATATATGACACATACGAACATAACCAGCATTAACGAATTTCGGACCATATGCCCCTAGTACGTCTAGCCTAAACATATATAACTTAATAAGTAATTTTCTACGTCAATTTGCTTCACAATTACTTAAAAAGAAAAAAATAATGTTTTGTTAACAAAATAAAAGAACAGTATTCTTGTTAATTAAGAAAATTGAAATGTTTTTGATACAAACTTAAGCAGAAAATTTTAAAAGAAAACTAGTGGACTTGTAACTAAAATTTCTTAATCGAACAATAGAGATCAGAATCTTAACTTCTCCTTGTTTAAATAACAAGGATTACATCCAAATTAATAGGAATATGATATACTAAATACCATTGCAATTCAAAATATGTTTACAAATTTTAGATATTACAGCAATATTTCCCCAAATGCGCACTAAAAATCCCTTGAGTTTTGATACAGTGGAGATAAGTAAATATGAAAAGGATAGCCTTATCTTCCTTGAATTGAATTCGCAGATTGATCTTCAATAGATGAAGGCCGGGTGGAGTGGTGGAGTGGGGTGAACACGAGGTTGTTTGTCCAGGGGCGCGCAGCAAGTTGGTTCACAGCAGGCCGTGCTGTACGGCGCAGGTACCAGCGCGTACTGAGCTGGAGGGCCGTAGATTGCAGGCGTGGCTGAAAAATGGCAAGACATAAACTTTTTCTGGAAGTTATTCGCCAATGACGTAAAACGTAAATTTTACGATAATTATACACACGTTTGTCAATTCTACTTTTGTTTACGGGAGCATTTGGTAATAAAAGTAATTTTATACAATCTATGGACACAATCATAAACGTAATGATATGGTGCTCCAAGGTTAGAGAATTCTTACCTACGCTGGCATATTATTCAAGTGTCATGTTCGAGATCATAAGCAAAACATTTATCTTAGCAAAATCAGAGTAAAATTAATAGCTTTTTGGAACCTAGCTGATACTAATTTTCAACCTTCCTTTTAAAAATTTAATACATAAGTTGTGAGTGACATTTATAGAACTACTTACTATCGAACTGGAAAGGATACACGGCATAGGGGGGGGGTGGTATCTCACAGGGCGCGCACGCCGGCAGCGGCGCAATTGGCGGCGCACACAGCAACTGATAGCACAGAGGCGCTTGCAGAGGCGCTGCTTCGGAACTTATCACCGGAAGTTGACTCATCTGAAAATTATACAATATAAATTGCAATTAAAAAACCTTGCTTACTTTTTAACTTCATTTTTAACTCTTTTACATTATATGGCTTAATTTTTGTAAATTTCTCAATTTTATACACAATTTTGAATACAAAGTACGATTATTAGTTACTTAATCGAATAAGATATCAGCTACACGTTAAGAAAACCAGCGGACCCAATGCAGCTCCTTGTACCACTCCAATCAAGGGTTTCTAATTTTTATTTTTAATTGTTGGCTATCGTAGGTTTATATTAAGCACATTTTCCTCAGTGACTGTAAATTTTAAAATGTGCTTTATAATACTGTAACTATGGAAGTTGACGATGAAAGCATTCGATCATAATAATTACCTGTTTCCTAACAGCTTGAGCGACACGAAGGCGACCCAGCGGTGAGAACATTACCCCTCCACTCTGAAAATATAATTTAACGATATTTTAATTACAAAATATGGCTTCTTGTTGCTATTAAAGCACAACTGAGCAATAACTGAAAACTATAAACCCTCTATCGCCCACCCGCAGGCCCGTTTCAGTGTGTAATTATTTAGTATTGCGAATATTTTCAGAAGCTTCGCCTTTTATATTTCGCCTCAATATTTATGGCGCCCTCACAACAGAATCGCGAGCGCTTTGAAACAATATAAATATATTTTTATCGCTGGGTATAATTTCCTGTTCACTGTCCATCATTACACAAAGCATTTCTAAATATTAAACTGACGGATGCAACCCCTACGTGACCTACATTCTAAACGACCCCAAATCAATGCGAGACGCTCTCTAGCCTTTTAGAATTTTTACTCTGTAATGTGCAAAAAGCGTTTTCACACTATATAATTTAATTATTTTGAAATCAATTTCGATATCCAAAAGTCCAGCTTTGTGTAATCGTATTTGGATAAATGCTCAATTTCCCACCTTCACGTTGCAATACTAAATTCAAATTACTTGCATTACAGTCTACTATAAGAAACGTTTTTATTATTCTTTTTGACATCATTATGGACATATCATTTATTAAAAACATGAGGCGATTATTTCGTCCACGAAAAATAATTTATATACTCGTAATATCCATATTTCAGAGGGCGTGGCTATCGTCACAGATGACTACAGTTCGGACTATATTACTTACATTACGTCATTCAGAATATTATCATACATGGGAACTAAAACGACATGCCTTACGTGCCGTATAGAATGGCTTTTTGTATGTTTTTCAAATTTTTCATTATTCCGCTGCTGCACATTAATAAATAAGTCATAAAATTACCCTATAGCAGGTATAAGATGTAACATTGACGGATACAGCACAACACCCTTACTGAATTCACGTAATAGAATAAGCCATAAAAGGCACACGAAACGCAGGCAATAAATAACTTTAATGGAATCAATTTAGTCAATAATATTTCTTTCAAAGGCACCAGAGCGGCAAGGGCGTATGTTGCGTGCAGGGAAAGGCACTTAGAGCTTATTGTGTTTGAGTATTATGTGGAGATCGATTCTAATGTCCGCCGCGAGGTGTAAGCATTTTCGCTGTGTTTTTGAATGTAGGTCACAGTCGGGAACGACGAAGGATTCACGACGCTAAAATCACGTCCCATTATATACAAATAGTACATATATAAATACTAGTGGACCTGACCACACGTTGCCGTGGTTATACATACATATAATATGTCAAATCATATACGTCAAATATGTCAAAATCCCGTACAACGATGTTTGTCGGACTGTGTTGTCCTATGAGAAAAAATTGATTTTGCAATAAAAAATTAGATTATCAATCGAGACAAAAAATCCCTATCTTTTCAGTTGAACCAAACAATGGATATCTATAAAATTTCATTGAAATCAGTTCAATGGTTTCGGTGATTAGCGCAAACGAACATGGCGATACCGGATTTTTATATAATAAGGAATATTTTACATAATAAGGATTTTTATATAATAATTATTCAACGAATCACCTAATGGCAACATACAATAAACATTATAATATTATGTCCATAGTAATACTTTCCTACCGAAGCATAACCCAATGAAGCACATTCAGTGGTATCGCGCTAGACCACAACCACGACCTTTCGGTCTGTCTATGGGTATATTACTACATACAGAGTACATTGAAAGTTGATTACATGATGTTATACTAGGGATCCGGCGGACAGGCGGTCAGTCCTATTCAATTACCCGAAATTAAAAAAGCAATATTGCCCAAAGCGATACATACTCATGACATGAGTATGTATCGCTTGTGTCAAAATGGCGCTAACGAATTTACGTTTGGACAAAAAAGGAAAATGAATAATATTTAAACTGGTTTCGGTGTTATGATGAGTTTAACACACACATATAATAATGTTTCCGTAATGTCACACAAAAAACACCTTGGAACCCGATATTACAAATTTATTTCATAATGTTTATTTAATATACACGAGGCTAAGTTGAGGCATCCTACTCCTTGGACCTTAAATATTGATTGAATGTTACATTGAGCATGTTGACCAGATCATAGTATATAGTGGGAATGGTATGAAGAAAATAGAATGGAATCCATTTCAATTGAGGAATAACTTCCGAGACGTTTGGAATTTAGATATAATATTGCGTATTTATTACATCATAATTGCGAAGGTCAAATGTAATCTTGATATAAATCTTGATTACATATACATAATGTTGGAAATACGAAGTCCCTAACACTTGGTTGCTACGTGGTTGAAATCTAAGAGTTTTGAATGAGACTTCGGCACTTGACTCCTACAAGATTATGAACATTACTCTTTAATTATCTATGTTAGGGATTATTAATTAAAATTGGAGCCTCACAAGCTGGTAATTATGATGATGATGATAAAAATGATTACGTTGAAGCTGAAATCGACATAGCGTAGTAAAAATACAATTTTCTTTAACATATCAAAGTAACAGCGATTTTAATGGTATTTCTTAACGACCAACACATTTCACTTAGCGTAAAACCAACGACACAAGCCAGAACGAAACTAATACGCACTAAAAGCTTGTTACGGCAGGTATAAACTTATAGCTAAGACCGCATATATTCAATACGTTTCAAAAGTGATCACAGCCACAAATGCCAGCCTGCGTGACATTTACCTGGCATTTCGTGAACCTCCGCAAACATATAGATAACTGTATCGTGTTTAAATTATGCCCGTACAAGTTATTAAACATGTTTCGAAGGAAAAATGAGTTTCGTTAAATCAGTCAGCTTCATTATTATAATTTATTATTCATATTGTACACTGCATAGAGAATAGAGCGCACTAGACGAGGTTTTGCCACTGCTATTTTACGATAGCGACCGGGCTATTGCTCTTAATATTGGACGCGATAGACCGGAGTGAAAAAACCGGGCATTGTTACAGGAATTGGGCAATTTTATGTAACACCTAAATGTCAAACTAAAAGTCGTATTAATATTGGTGAACAATATATTTAAAGGTAAAGGCTTCATATAGTAATGGGACGGTTATGAAATGTAGTTAATTAGCCATGTTGTAATTATGTAACATTTGTATGCCGTTAACAGTTAAATGGATTAACCTACACATGTAATCAACAAAATGGTAGGACTGATGATTGAAATGAAAAATAGGAACGAAGTGATAAAAGCTAAGCGGGAAGGTCGCTGAAGAAGGCTTTTGAATACTAAAGTATTCAAAAGGCTGGTTGAAGAGTCGAGAGCCACTCGACGCTTCGGGGGAAACGAAGTGGTTCGAACGTACCGGTCGAGTACAAGGTTAGTGTCCTCGGTGGAGGCTTAACGGAGCCACCTTCATAGAGGTACGTTTTTTCCCGCTGATGACCATCTCAATGCTCTGGACAACGAATGGTAAATGGTTTTATTCATTACAAGGTTAGGCATTATAGAAAATGCGAAATATGGTAAATGAACCTATATTTCGTCTTTGTCTGATGTATTTTTTAAATTTAGCCTAGTGGAGCTGACCACGCGTTGCCGTGGTGATATATGTTAAATCACATAATATGTCCAATGTGTCCAAATCCCGTACCATGATGTTTGTCCGATTAAGTGTTGTCTTACAAGAAAACATTGATTTTGCAACAAAAAATTGATTATCAATTCAGATAAAAATATCCTATCTTTTAAGTTGGACCGAACTATAGATATCTAGAGAATTTAGTTGAAATCGATTCAGTGGTTTCGGAGATTAGCGCAAACGAACATCGTGACGGGATTTTTATATATAAGAGATAAGAGATTACCGGGGCTAAACTCCTCCTATTCAGAAACCAAACACCAGATGACCTTTCCTATCTGGTGTGTGGTGTCCTATTTAAATATTGCGCTGGCTGGTTCACTCACAATGTCATAATGAAATAGAATCAAAGGCAGGCTGTCGTAAATGTCAAGTTTTGTTAAAGATACTCGTGTATATTGAATACACAACAAGCAATGTATTGTGCAACATTGTTGCTTGACGAGAAAATGAATACAATAACCCCATTATGAATAGTATTATCTTGTTTTTTTAGTAACTTAGCAGGGCACATGGTGAATTAAATTGATCTTTCTGAAATTATGAAATCTATTGACATTTAAAATTTAAATAACCTTTTTCTTCATTTGTTAATAAAGGAACAAAATAAGAAATATTCATATCTAAGCTCGTGTCAGCTCTGATTACTTTACCCGTTGCTAAAGTCATTTCAGTTCTGCGTGTAAGCTTTTCCGTGAAAATATGAGGGTAAATGACGAGGCCATATGCAGTAATTCAGTGGGGATTCGTGCTGAGAATAGGCAGTGGACAACTCCAATTACCGAAACGTCTAAGCATACACCAAGAGGTCATAAAGTGTAGATCTCACTTAGCGGCCGTGAAAACAATTGAATTGTAAACAAAACAATATTATAATAATAGGTATATAAGATTCCACCACAGAACATGTCTATAATAAATAAATAAATAATAAATAACTGGGGACAATTCCACGCACGGCTGTCTGATCCCAAATTAGGCAATTTAATGCCTGTGTTATGGTGAC
>DWGJ01002521.1:0-15505 GCA_018246895.1 Aspitha aspitha aspitha | reverse complement strand
ATTATTTATTTATTTTATAAAAACTATCCTATCTTTTAAGTTGGGTCAAATAATAGATATGTACAAAATTTCATTGAAATCGGTTCAGTAGTTACGGAGATTATCGCAAACGAACATAGTGACACGGGATTTATACGTATAAGAGGTATTCCTACATCATCGTAATCTTGAATATCATTGTTTACATAAAGATTCCGCTTATGTTAACGTTTATGACCCGATAACCGATAAAGTCCACATCACACGGAACAGGAAGGTTAATGACATAAGTAGTTCTGTCGTTGATAAACAACAGTACAGCTCAACTCCATGTGTTGTCTTTTCAACTTTGTCCGAACTAACTGACTGGTGCTATTGCTGTTATCTCTTGCTCTATAAGTTTTGTATGTAAATCTATACTTATTTTTTTTTAAATATTATAAAGCTGAAGAGTTTGATTGTTTGAACGCGCTAGAGTCAGGAACTACTGGTTCCAATAGAAAAATTCTTTTAGTGTTCAATAGTCCATTTATTGAGGAAGGTTATAGGCTGTATAACATCACGCTATGACTAATCGGAGTGGAGCAGCAACGACAAATGTTGCAAAAACGGGAAAATATTGTTTTTACGGGGGCTAAGCCGCGAGCACAGCTAGTATTACATATTTTGACCATAAACCCTGCAAACATTTTAGTATCCAATAAGAACACAAAAAAAACGAAACAAAGTTCAACCTGTTAAACTGTAAAGTCAGTATCATTCCATATTCCGATTTCTTCCGCGCATAAAGTGAGTTTGTTCGCGTCTTCGCGAGGGCTGGGTGCGAACGCTCCAGCCGGGTCGAGGACATATCCTTTGTTTCGTGCGAGCGAGGAAAAAATGGATGTTAGGATTTTTTGCCGATAATGTACAAAGCACTTAGCTACCTGCAGCGAGCAAACGCATCGACGCATCGCATCTTGCACGGTGCGTACGTAGTTACATTGTTAAGGATCAGGTAACGTTTTGTTATCAATGAACGTTGCCTTTTTGTCGAGAACTTTCTTAATGTCACTACCCGCCCCTGGCGTATTTCCAATTTCTTGAACAAATAATTCTTGACGCATGCTTTGTGTGTCACGTAAAATTTCGAACTTTCAATGAGCTTCACCCGAAATTATATCTGTTGGTACTTTGATGTTTTCTGCATTCCAGACGCTCTTTGACAGCGAAAGATAGATTTTTACGTATTGCTCTAATATGTGGATAATATGATTTATTCTTAAATTGTACTGATACTTGTTTTATTATTTATTCTCATTCGTTTGCTGTTTTCTGATTTTCTGATATTAATGTAAAGTTGTTGCAAGTGACTTCTGTATAATGAAGAGCATCCGATATTTTACCAAGAAGCGTGGCGTGCATCTATCTATTTATATATTGTGTTTCTCGGTGGTTGTATCCGTGGCATCGCCCTCTGGGATGTAGCTAAGGGAAGTTAGGGAAGCATCGATTTTTGGCACCCTCCTGAACTGAACGCTGAGCTGCGGCCAGCGGGGGCGCGGCAAGATGGCGGCCCGGGTCCCGGACCTGCCTCACGCGCATTCGCCGCGCAAGGTCACGAGCGACATGTGCTACCAACGCGCTACGCAGCCCAAAATACAGAATCTCGATAACTAGGAATGTCGCTCCTCTCGCTTGCGCCCGTCACCGACCCCGTCGGCCGTCCCGCTCCCGCTCGTGAACTACGGAATTATGCCACTCAATACTGATTCTAACATCCCGACTAGGGTTGACATTCATGTGATATTTATATTCTTCCGTTATCGTTGCTTTATTATTCTAAATGACAAAGCTCGACGCCGCGGCTACGTCTCGCTGGGCCATGTTCCGTAATTTATGTAAACGTTGGTCAAAAAAGTCAACGTGGTATTTCCGATGCAGGCTTAGAAATGTCAACCAATGTCACGTACAGAAACAAATGTTTTTCCATTTCAACTTTTCTAACATTAGATGTATATTAGAGTTATTTTAATTAAGTAATTATGCATCTGTGTGCGTCCGCGCATCATAGTACAAACGTATTAGTGTACATAAAAAACAAAAGGACGCTAAGAAAGACGTAACAATTTGTGAATAGACCAACAGCGCCAACCCTAATCATAGCGAACCTCCTTTATCTAAATTATGGAAAATTTTGGAATGCGACGCAGGGGCTTCTTTCTCCCGCTCTCGTCCGGATCGCGCCGTCCCTTTCTATGATCACTACCTACAATCACAAGGGGTAGTGGTAGGGAGCGCACAAAAGTTTTTGGGATAGATTTTTTTTCGCAAACCGCGCTGCACATGGACAGGCCCAGTGCAACATTGAGCGGGGCAGCAGCACCCGATGTGTTATACCAGTTTTATTGATTTGTTAACATTTTCTATTCGAGTGTACAATAGCTGTTTAGTGATAACTTATAGATTGTTACGACAAAATGTGTTAATCGGTGTTGTTTTAAATGTTACGCATTGTTGTTAAATGTAAGTACTGTGGTGTAATTATCAATACGACATAACAAACTACCGTATTCCGTGTAAAAAATGTTAAGGATTTAAATCTGTTGTTCAGTAATTTACGTTTACTTAGACTCGTATTAGACAGGATCTAGATTTTACATAGCAAACTTTTCATAGTGTGATTGTCGCAATAATTTTTTTTTATAATATACTGTAACGAGATTTTACTATGTCTCTTTGTTTATTTATTAGTTCTGTGAATTTATTGTGGTGGCGTTATATTTGTTTCCAAGGAGTTTCATTGCGATTTTCAATATTTTTTGAAGATGGAATTCAAGCAATAGTTCGTACAAACACGCACTCGTATGTATGTATGTGATAATTGTATTTTCAAACGCAAACGATCGTTTGTTACAGATCCAATGACTTGAGGAGTGCGTCACCATGACGTCGTTCGCGAACATGACGCAGTCGTTGGCTGCGAGCCTACCGGCCACCTCGTCGTCCGGCACGGCCTCCAGCCACGCCTCCAGCGAGCAGGAGGACCCGCTCGGAATGTCCCACATCATCTGCAACCTGCTCGAAAGCATGAACAAGCCGTCCGCCATGCAGACGACCGCCTCCACCTCGTCGTCCACGGTCACGTCGCCCTACGACATCTGGGCGCTGCCGTCGTGCAGCTCGATGCAGAATCCCATCGGGCCTATAGGACGCGAGTTCAACCCGATGTCCAACAACAATCACCAAAGCCACACCAAGGAGGAGAACTCCAGCGGGTCGCCCGGCACCTCCTCCTCCGTTTCCATCACCTGTTTCCGGTGCGAAGAGCGCACGCCCACCACCCGCTGCCTCGAATGCAACGACCTATTCTGCCACGAATGTTGCCACAAGGTCACCTCGGACTGCCAATTGAGGGAGCACACTTTGTTGCCGATCCATCAGATATCACCGATAGGCGCCAGGCCGAATTCCGTGAACAACGAGAAAGAGGTGAACATGTACTGCGAACTGCACGGCGATCCCGTGAGATTTTACTGTGAACAGTGCATCGCTGTCATTTGCGTCGAGTGCACGCTTTGGGCGCACAAGGATCACTGTTACGCGCCAATCAAAGGCGCGCTCGACGTTTGTCGCGTGAACGTATTCAGAGCGATCGAGGACACTAAAACGGGAACTAAAGCAATCAAAACCGCAATCGATCGGGCCGTGGCAATAACGAAAGCGTACGAGAAGGAAACGGCCGAAGCCAGTCTGAAAATAAGAAAAGCGATGCGCTGTTACGCTCAAGCCATCGAGGATCGAGAGAAGTATCTGTTAGACAAAGTAGAAAAGATGCGTCAAGCGAAAATGAATCAATTGACCGATCATATGAACACGCTACGCGGAATACTAGCCGGATTGGCGCATACTAACGAAACATTGGTTAGAAGCATGGACTCTGAAGGGCTCGACCTGTTTGTTGTGAAACAAAAGGGAAGAGCGCAAGTTGATTATTTCTCCAACATGTTTAAGAACATGCACATTTCTGAGGATAAAATTTTGTTTATACCTCCGAATTATGACCTAGTCGATCAGATTAAAAGACAATGTGACGTGCAGCCGGTTCCAGTAAATGCAATGCATACGTTAAGTTCCTCACCCGTGTCTCTTTCATCGCGTCAATCTCTATTGCAGTCCTTACAAACAGCCCAGAATTACCAGCCCTTGAACTACCCACTGTCTCTGACCAGCAGCCTAAGTAGTCTGCGATCGTTGTCAGACTACAGTTCCAGCCATTCGAGATCTACGAACTTTTATGATCACAGCATTTCATCAACGATCACCTTAGATCCCAATAACACTCGAGGCGTCGGCCAAGCGATACCCGGATACTGGATGTCAGTAACGGTGAGACCGACTAGGAGTCCAGTTCCTGGGGTTCCCATGTTCTCGTTCGGCAGGGAGGGCCAGGACGAGGGACAAGTGTCGAGACCGTGGGGCTTGTGCGTGGACAGAGAAGGCAATATTATCGTCGCCGACAGACGGAACAATCGCATACAGATATTCAACAATCGCGGCGAGTTCAGAACCATGTTCGGCTCCAAGGGCACTGGGCCCGGTGAATTCGATTTACCAGCCGGAATCACAACAGACACTTACGGACGCATTATCGTTATCGATAAAGATAATCATCGAGTTCAGATTTTCACGTCGTCAGGAAACTTCATACTCAAGTTTGGCTCGTTTGGCAAGGAGTGCGGACAGTTTCAATACCCCTGGGACGTGGCCGTGAACACCCTGGGCAACATCGTCGTCACGGACACCCGCAACCATCGCATCCAGCTGTTTAGCAGCGACGGATCCTACGTGACGAAGTTCGTGTTCGAAGGTGCGAATCCGGCGAAACTGCTCAAAGGACCAACGACGCCGAGGGGCGTGTGCTTCACAATATCCGGCAACATTATCGTGTCGGACTTCGAGAACCATCGATTGTTGATGGTGGATCCTACTCTCACCAAAGTTTTGTATTGCGTCGGCCGCGAGGGCTCCGGCATCGGCGAGCTGAACCGTCCGTCCGGCATCGTGACGGACGACGACGGCCGGATCATAGTGGCCGACTCGAAGAACCATCGCGTTCTCGTGTTCACGTCGGAGCTCCGCATCCTCTGGGCCGTGGATCTCAAGAGCCCCGGCCTCGACGACAAGGACCGGCCCAGCGACGTGGCGCTCACCCCCGAGGGCCACCTCGTGGTCCTGTTCGAGACACTACCCGACACCGCCCGCGACGTATCCTCCCACGGCAAGCAGTACATCAAAGTGTACTGAATTGCAATAGTCCGAAATGACGGCGACCTTAGGTCTTATTTATATTTTTTTTTTTAGTTATTCTCTTAAGTTGTGATTATTTTTTTTAATGTGCCAATTTTATTATTAATCTTTGGAAAATTTCGAATCGAGCATAGCTTGTACAGAGAATCGCTGTTCGCTCACGATTTGTAAAGCGTCAGGAGTGAATGGAGTTCTCTTTAATTTTTTTTATGACTCACTCGTTACCATAATAATATTTCGATTTCGTTTCCGCATGAGACTAGTCTTTAAGAGCCAAACTTTGTTTGCGGTTCGTTTACACAGTAATATCCCAGCACCAGTTCTGTAATATAAATGATCATAACTCTACGTAGATTTAATACTAATTGTAAAGTAACGCTCACAGTGTTAGTTGCAAGATTGCTGACGAGTTCCGAGTCTTACGACTAATGCGGTTTCATAATGATAAATATAGTTCACACAGATTATTATATGATAAAGGATCACATTGTGATTTAAAAGATATTTTATGTGAGATAATTTAAATTTAACTTGAAAAGTATTTTTCCAAAATGTTACTTACATTTGCGTTCTTTAACTTGGTTAATTATTTGATTATTGCAGGCGTTGATATGTATTCTTATAAGTTATTTTGCATATTGATTTAGGTATATTTATATACTGCTGCCCGTTTAGATTTAGTTAGCGTTATAGTTTGCTCGATTTTTAGACTTTTCTCTTTTGTTTGCGACTTGCGAGGGAAGGGATGAGGCACGAGGTAAGAAATTATTGCAATAAACCTTTAAGACTGACTTTAGAAGACTGTCTTAAAGAAGTAAAGGGAGGCGTCGCGGGCGGGTAGCGGGCGGCGGGGAGGGCTGCGGTGGGACGGTAGCGTCGCGTACAACTTACCTATTTAATTTAATGCTATTTTCACTACCAAAACATAGGTATTATCATATTTCGATGAATTTATTGGCTATTTTTTGCATGCCTTTTATGTTGTCGCAACGCGGTGTCTGGTGCGTGATATTTTTTTTATTTTTCTATGAAAGAAGCTCCTTTTTTTACTTTAGTTATTTATAAAAAAACGACTGTTAATTTGACTTAAAAATAGTACTGATTGGATCCCAAATGTAGCATTTTAATTTATTTAAATTAAAAATTAAACTTTTACCTTCTAATTAGGTACGTTTGCGTAATATTAAAATGAGTTTTGTAATTTCAGTCGTGCGTGCAGTGCAGTTGTTTGGAATAGTTAATCTATAGATATTCTTCTACACTTTAATTTTAAATTAGTTTGTGTGTGTGCTCGCATACAGTTAAAACTTTCTGTTAGTTCAATTATTATAGCTAAATTGTTTGGTGAGAAATCTATAAATAAAGGAGGAACGAAAGTATAGTGTTGAACTTAAAAATGACAAATGTTTATTGGCTTTTTAAATTGCAACCCTCATATGTATTCTATGTGTAATCGATTATTGTTATGATGAGTATGAAGTTGAGAACGCAAAAAAAACCATTTGCAAAAATAGCTTTTCAAGTATTTCGCCTTGATTCATAGATTTCTCCACATACCTTGGGTAATATACTTAAGGCATAGTCTTATCATATTTATAATATACTTATATGTATATATTTATATACGATGACGATCCATGAAATATGACAACCATTAAACTGTTTTAACATATTCATATTTTGTAGCTTAAATATAATCTCACGTGTAACGCGCAATATGTCATTTACAGTTTATAAACTCGTATGTCTATATACCAAAATAATATTGTACGCTTTTAAAAAAAGTGCAGTAGTGTGTGAATTTGTTATGAACGAAACCCGAACACGTATTTCATGGATACAACTACTTTTATGTCGGCTGGAAATGCACATCTAATTTTCCATCCAACGCAGCATTGTAGTCGTGGTAACAAATTTATTTTTTTCACTGCCAATAGAATAGTTAAGCGCTTTCGGCCTGTCCCCCGGCGACAATCGCCGTTGAACGTGAAAATCGGATGTGCATTCCCCGCCATTAACACTGTGTTCAGTTAAGTATGTGTTCATAATTTAAATATAGAATGTAGTTCGAATCGATCGATACGAATAAATACGGACCTTTCGGACCGACGCGGATTTCGGGCGGCGCGTGTAAGGGACGCGCGCGCGTGCGTCTCGCTCGCTCGCACGGGGGAGTCGTGTGGCGTTTCGCGTCGGTGTGGACGTCCCTTTAGGCTCAACTCGGACACAAAGCAAACTCGCGAACGACAGAACCGTCTGGGAAAAATACCATTTGCGATCTCGGTTGCGACACAGTTAGTGGCCATTTCAAGTGTAGCACACAGATCGCGATGGCGGTTGCGTGCGGCGGTCGCGTCATCGCTTGCCAGAATATATTTACACAAAATGGCGACCGTTCCTTTAATCCGGAGTAGTTCGTTGGTCTTGTGGGCGTTGGGCCTCTGTAGCTAGTTAAATTTCGGTGTACACTCGCGTTGAAAATAACTTTCTATAATAAAAGTAGTTACGCTCGTTAGGTTATTCTTATGTAATGCCAGTTCCCTAGTTTAGCGTAATTGATTGTGTATAAATATATAAATAAATATCTATGCATCTCGGCTTCGTCTGGCCTGAGCTCATGCAGAGCAATACACGTGATGCCAAGCTTTATATGCTTCATGCAGATAATATACTAGTAACAATATTTATCGTTGTCCAAATGAAATGTTCTGTAAATGAAGTATTCAGTAGTGGCGGTCTCTCTTGCATATTCCACTATACATACGACAGGCGAGAGACCATCTTATGTTTGCTTAAAAACATAAAAAAAGTATCGTAGTACCTTCCAACAAATTCCAAATACCGCAACAATGACATTTAAAGTAAAGTATTTATCCGGGGTTCGTCTATAAAATGTCTCATTATATTAAAAATCGCTCGATAAGTTAACGTACGGTTAGTATAATATTTTTCACGTTTGTACTTAGGTTTAGTATAGGTTAAACATCTAAAAAAAACCCACTTAATGTTTCGTTCGAATAATCAGTGTTAGTGGTTTCGTAGTGTAAACACTGTCCACTTCAAACAAAAATTTTCGGCGAGAGTGAAATTAAAAAAAAAATAGACGTTAATCCATGGAACTGAATAATTTAAATAGTCTGAGATAATGTTTAAGTTGTTGCGGAATGAAAGCGAAAATTGTTGTTTGAAGTATGTATTCAATTAGTGAAATAAACGTAGATACACACTGAGCCCGCGTAAGCAACACGGCTTGTATTTGAAAACTGTAGCTTAACACGAGATATAACTAAAGAACTTGTTAATTTCACACATTGCTGTCTAACTCCCATGCATCGTAATGGTCACTTGGCGTCGGGAGATATAAATATTACTTGCATTAATGGATCACGCATTCTTGACTTGACATGTACCTGTCATCTAGTAGATACAATTCAAATTCAAATGTAAACCTGGCTTCCCACGGTGCGTGATATTATTGACGGACTATAGAAAGAGTAGATCTAGTCTGGAAACGCAGGTAAGGGTGCGTTTCCACCAGGGATGTGCGAGGATGTGTAGCGAAGAAACGCACCCTAATACAGCAACGCTGCGTCGGATTTGTCGCGAGTAGATAATTTCGAAGGATCTCAATCACTGCGTTTTGTGTGCCTTGGTCCGGTGCGTGCACCAAGCCACAATAACGCGAGCGCGTGTGAAACTGACCGCGCGCGGCACAGATGTGTGTATCGACGTGGGCGTGTGGCATCGCATTGTTGCCTGTCCAGCTTCAGTCTGACACCACCTTAGCTCACACTAATCGCTGTAATGTAGCTTCCCGCCTCGTCCGCACATTTCTTTAGCGCAAATTACGTAGTATCAATGTCATTGCACTTAGATTGATCGTATAACTGTCGCATCGAATTATACTCAAAGTAAATGAATAATTATATTATGATAAGTGACATTACGAATATTTACTCCCTCAATGTCCATAATAATCGTTATATTTTATTATCGTCTTAATAAAGCAATATAAAGTATATAGTTATTCATAATGTAATCGGCATAGAGAGTTTCTAAGGTAATATCGGTATCCGTATTTGATAGTGAGAATTTTATCTTGTTAGTGTATTGTGGACGGGCAGTGCTAGATGTTTGTAGGTAGATTTAACATAAGCGGACGCGGCGAAGACAGTGCGGACTCGAGCCTCCATTCCGGTGTGCAGTGTTTTGCGTCTTGGCGGTCAATTAGCAATAGTTACGTGTGGGGTTCATTTCTTTTTATTATTTCATATCAGTACTAAGTGATGAAATGAACATCACTTTTCGTTCAGTGCCATTATATTTTTTTTTCAAAGTATTATGTTATTATAATTATAATTATTATTTTTATAAAATAATGTGTTGCATGAAATGCATTTTTTATTATTGAAAATTTTCAAAAGTATCTATCATTTTTACGTGTAAAACGACAGGTATTTTTATAACGACGACGAATCTCAGATTTAATGAAAATAATAAAAAAGATAAATTAATAACTTATAATAATATGAGTAGCGACGATCATAATGATTCAAGTTAAATGGATTTGCATAGCAAACTCCGGTCATGGCAACCCAAGTATTGTATTGACTAGTGCACTCTTAGAATGTTACCAGTCTGATAGCAGATATAAGGTCCTCGATCTAATTAAAATTAAAATTTCCTACTGTCCGTGTGTGTTACGCATTAATGTTGTTGTAAAATAAATTGTAATATACATAGTTATCACCTCGAACTGATTAAGTAAAAAAAAAAAATATTGTTCCTTAAGCGAAAATATTTTTCCAATTTCACATTGAACCTAGCTATGAACTGGTCGCGGGCCTTCTTGTTCTGTGAGGTTGCGTTAATAGAGATGCCGATTTTCCGCGCGACCCTATAAATTATTATTGCCTAACACAACATTATCACAATTGCATCCGAAAAATCTACGTGTCTATGAACGCAACTGGTGTCTTTAAATAACAAACAGTGAGCGGCTGGAGCATTACTTAATTTACAAAAACTCTGCATTTATTTCAAATTGTTTTGATTGATATTTATGTATTTGTGTTAGTTTAATTATTTTATGTTGTAATAATTTTGTCGATACGCCAATTGGTCTTGGATGGATCGCTTGCGGGAAGCGTGCGTACGATTGGGCCTCTACGATTTAAATGTAACGACTTTTGAAGCTAACAAAAAACGCACTCGGAAACGATGCACCCAGGACCGCCACTTTATAAAAGTGTTGAACCAAAATATTCATAACATTTGTGTGTTTTGATAAAATCGCAAAGTCAAGGCGAGATATGATCGCGAGCTATGTGAGTTGTTTGAACGCTGCTAGCAGCTAGCAGTAAAATAGTGTGGGTTTGTGATAGATACAATAAAATTGAACACTACTAAACGTTTGATGCGTGATTGTAATATTGTACGAGTGATCCGATGTTCGAATCGATGCGAACGGGACGAATTGTAACGACACCTTGACATTCTGGCCATTTTGACATTTGACATGATGACACACCCACACGTCCCGCTGACATGTCGCTCGCTCCGTTACGCGCGTTTTGACAGTTCTGCAACGATCGGTGCGCCGATTCCGAGTTTTCAATCTCTCAAACGCCAAACGCGTCGAGAAGCGAATGCACGTTGCTTTCTCAGTGGCGTATCGAATGTCAAATTTTGTATTTCGTTATCTTAACGCTCTTGAAACAACCGATCGCATGCAATAATGTTGTCACTGACAAGTACCAGTTGACATTCGATGCTCGCCAAAATTTGTTTCCAATTACCGGCACTAGTTGGCGCTGTTTCGATTCCATACAAATTTTAGTTTACGTCAACGCGATCGAGCAGGTATGAAAAACTCTGGATAGGCACACAGATATATGCCAGTCGAGAGGCTTATTTACTATGACACTTCGTGCTCGATACGATATCCGAGGTGTGGCGTTGGCCCGTGCAAACGGACTCCACTTGACGGATATCGAATGATCACATGTGTCGAGTGTCGTCGATGCGACGCAACACATCAACTGCATAATAACTGATACGTTTAAAAATGAGATTCTAGCAAAATTGTATCGAGCCATTCTATTTGTGCTATTTTAAATGTTTAAAATAGGCGCTTGTGTTGTGTTAGTCCTAGTGTAATTGATTGTCTACATTCGTCACCCCTTTGGGCGTCGGAATAGTGTTAAGGGTTGTTTAATTATTATTATTCACAAAAAGTATTTTGCATTCAGTGTGTGCTTGACGTAGTTGTATTAGTGTCACAATTTTGCTTCTATTTATTAAACGAGTTTTTAAGTGGTGTCCGGACGGATATGTTGGTAATATTGTCGTATAGTGTGGAAGGGGCGACGAATGCAGTGGTGATAGTGTATCACATTAATTAAGTTAGTTAAGTAGTATTTTTGTACACGAGCCTCGGGGTCAGAGCGTATTGTTGTCTGGTCGGCGAGGCGCTCTCCGCGGGGCGACTACTGTGGTAGCGAGCAGCGGCCATTGTTGACCTTCTATTTATACACCGCCCATATCATATTTATTATATTCACTCCCCTTTTTATTACATTTGATTCGTTATCATCGAAATTCAGTTTGACGTAACTCACTCGATTGAAAAAAGTAAACTAAGTTTATTCCCATTTATTAATCTTAATGTACACTTCGGTGCGCTACTGTCGGTGGCCAGTAATTCGGTTCAAATTCAAAAGAAGATCTTGTTATATAATGCTTCTTCAGCATTTCTAAATTGTAACATCTTTCGTATTATTATTTTTAAATCTGAAGTGAAAAATTTTTTATATTAATAAATTAAGTAATCGTTAATTTTAATTTATCATTTATTTATTTATTTAAAAACAATTATATTGTGATTCACATCAGTCGGCACGCCTCGGTGTGCTACTGTCAGTATTCCCGGGTCACGCTTATTTATTTATGACTCCATGTCCACGTGGTCGTCAATGATGGTTGTTGCTCGTCGCCGTATATAGTTGTGTTCAAATTGTATAACCGCTCTACCTCACGTTCGGTTTAATTTTAATTGATTGATTGTAATATTAATATAAGACTGATATCAAAGCGGTGGTATAATCACCGCTTTAGAAGTCTGTTGTCTACTAGAATAAGCAGAACATACTTACCGATACTTCTCTCCCCCATTAACAATGCGTCCAAGTTGGTAGTGGCATCGCTTCGTTCCGGCGTACGCTGTTCAGTTGAAATGTTTTTTGTTGCACGACAGTCGACAACAGTCTTTTTCTTTTTATAAAATGTATCTTACGTTACACTCCTGTCGTTAAGGAAAAAGACTGAATAATTTTAAAAATGTTCCTATATTTTAATTTAGAATAATTTACCGCTTACCATATTTCATTTACATTATTTTATCCTTTCGGTAAATCATACCTTGATTCTATAATCTTATCAATTGTGCGTGACGCTATATATGTCATGGAATTTTTGAAATTTTTAATGGAATTTTGTATTAAAAATTAATCAAGTGATTGATAGAAATTGGTGTTTTATTTACGGCCCCTATCCATTATCCTCAGTCCTTACACAAAGATGAAAACTGTAATGCTGAAATAAGACTGGATATCTTACATACATCTTAATACGATTATTTAAAACAAGTTTAATAAAAAGAAATATTGAATACTTGAGGTAATTGATGTTAGGATAAGTCAACTTTTTCTTTTATGAAATCGTTAACAAAGAACACAATCTTATTTCGAAGTGCGTAAGAAAGTATTCCCAACTCAGATTTACCTTTTGTCGTTGGTGTGTAGGTATTAGGTACCTATATAACGCCGAATATTTTACGTAGATCCGCCTACACAACGTAGCGAGCGTGGGGGTCGAACAGAGGGAAGTCGAGGGAAGCGCTCGGTAAAAGTATTGACAGGGGAGTGCCGGGTCGGAAACTGCCGACGAATCGCGACCCTTCCCGAGCGAGTGGTGTACGTGACGAGCGGTCCAAACCTCTCCGCCTTCACCCCACTGCGCCATTAGATGTTTCGTGAATGAATAAACATTTTGAGAATTTCACCTGAATACCAGAGAGCATATTGTAAACAATTTCAAAGCCTTTACGCGTGCTTTATGAAGTTCCATAATCAACAGGTTCGAAACGTCGCTTTCATGGGACTCATTTTACTTTTTTAATTAAACAATGTAATTTCCTGTACATACAAATCCTTTGCAAGCGTAACTAATTAGCTATGTAATAATTGTAATATTTCAGTTTTTTTTGCTATTTAATTTTCGCTAACCTTCTCTATGCTAATAAATTATTTTGATTCTTAAAGGATTTATTAACACTGCTTGTTTAAATTATAACGTTTAAAAAATACGTTGTCTTACGCCGTTTGTCAATCGTTTGTTTATAGTTAGATATTGTGATGGGACATCAAGTAAGCGCCTTATTTTCAGGATTGGGTAGGTTTTTCGAGTATCCGGTGAAGAGAAAGCCCATATGTTTTTACAGACAAGAGGATTTTACAGCCACCGGTAAAATTGAAGTCATTTGTAAATTTCCTTGATGATGTGGCAATACCTACTTGATCAAAATATTTGATTATTGGTTGTTATTGTACATTTTACAAATCGACAATAGGGCACTTTCTAAATTTATATTCCCGTAAATAACTTATTATAGGGGAGCCGAAAAAACAAGTATCGGAAACAGTGAAAGCCCCACTAACCGACTATGATAAGCTAGTAGACTTGTTTTACAAAAGGTTGGCTGAACAGCGTCAATATAATCAGGTATGAATATGCCCGTAAGTAAAGCATAGCAGTCAGTATTATTAGTAATTATGTAGTTACAAATAACAAATGTTGGTACATTAAAAATATGTCATTCACTGCTGACGACTAATATTGTAACTAAAGCAAGTTAAAAATGAAACTTGTTTAAGCGACATTCACTCTTTCTGGATTATTAACGTGTCGTTCAAAGAAGAATCAAAGGTGCTGTATTATAGATATATTCCTGTACCTACCTATCTACGCTTTATTTACGCGCCGCCGATTCACATTAATGTAACGTATTCCCCCGAGGTAACCTTGGTATATGTATCAACATAAACAGCAAATCTGATTGTTGATTTTAAGGATATGAAAGAGCAAGACCGTCGCTGGAGCATGCAGAAGGTGGTGGAGCGGTTCCCGGGCTGGAACGAAGTGACCATCGCCAACTTGCACAGCTTGTTCCTTCTCTTCGACAACCAGTCCAACGGGATGCTCGGGTTTGATGACTTGTAAGATTTTTTTTATTGTAAATAAATGAATTTTATAAGTAGACGAATACCGAGCTCCTTATTCGAAGACTGACATGGCACGATACTACAGCGCCGCTGACGAAATTAAATTTAACCAGAATAAGTACTATGGATCATGTAAGATATTAGTATTGTCCACATTGTAACAATTCATCGTATCAGACCCTAATCGAATCAGAATGAATGAATACGTCGCGTAAGGAAAAAACGTTATGTGCCCTTTGTGTGTAATGTGTAGATTATATTTTTTATTCTCTATCATATCCCCCGGCCGCACGCGTATTCGTATATTTAGTATGACGTACACAGGTCTGCAAGGCAATGCAACTTCCGCATAATTGGTTGCTTAGAGAATTCTATCACGTAGCGTGCTATCTTATGCGAAGATCGGAATAATGTGTTTTGATCATTTGCGTAGCTATCGAAGGGCCTCGTGGTGCAGTGCACTAGGGCCCTAAAGCTCAGGGGCCCTCTAACCTCAGCTTTGAAAAGAGAGGAGCATAAAAAAAACAGATTGTTTTATGTTTTCAAATGAGCATCAGCAATTACGTATGGATTTAGCCTACTAGGAATAACTTCAACTCGCTGTATCTTATTATTCCTATCTATAATTTTGAAAGCCATTTCAATTTACGCGGAAAGAGAAGATGAGTGCCCGATTCTTTCCCTATGCACCAGGGCCCCTGTCCACCAGCTTATTCAAATTAAGATTAAAATTCTTTTATTTATTATAAGGTATATACGTACACTCAATGAAGGTTATGTTTTAGTCATCGCACTTCGGCTTCGTGCGCCCCTCGGGCTATAGTAGACCGGGAGAAATAAGCCGACGAAATAAAACTCCCAGCACTCTTTTAAATAACATACATACATACATACATACATATCGTCACGCCAGGTCGCTTGCGGGGTAGGCAGAAAGCAGCGAGTGCCAAATATCC
>DWGJ01002520.1:0-15509 GCA_018246895.1 Aspitha aspitha aspitha | reverse complement strand
CGGACAGCTGATAAACATACATATATACATACGATATAGTACTTATGTAGATATTTTTATTACGCCCAGACACAGAAAGAACAAATGTGCTGCACACACACAAATGTTCGTCCCGGGTGGGAATCGGAGGCACGAGCTCCGGTTTTGCAGTCGGGGTCTCTCTAAGGCTCGGCTAGTTGTGCCGCGGTGTGAGCCGTTACCTTCCGCTGCAGGTCGATGGTGGCGCGGTTCTCGTGGTCGCGGTCGCGCAGCTGCTGCAGCAGCGCGTCGCGCGCGCCCACCTCGCCGCGGTGCGCCGCGAGCGCGTCGCGCATCTCCAGCTCCTTCATGGTCTTCTCCTTCTCCAGCTCGCCCACCGTCTCCTCCGCTATCGACCTGCAACGCGCGCGCGCACCCGTCAACCGCCTGAGTATTATTTATTGTATGTACGAGCGGACGCATCGCGACGCTCAATGAAACACTGAAAGTCAAGGTGTCCATTCTGAATGCAGTTCCCGTTAGAATATAATGTATATCAATACTTAAGGCGCCACTGAATTGTCGCGTTAAAACAGTTTAATTGATGTTGAAAAGTAAATTCTTCAACGAAAAACAAATGATTATATAAAAATCGTTAAACTTCCAGGCGAATCAAAACTCAGACAAGATCACGGTCATATGCAAGTCTATTGCATACGAAAAGTTTGTGTGCGTGTGTGTTTGTGTGTTTGTGTGTGTGTGTGCGGTGTGTGTGTATACCGGGCGATGGCCTCGGAGTCGGCGCGCGCGATGGCCAGCTGCAGGTTGTGCATGAGGCTAGCGCGCTCCTGCTCGAGCGCGTCGAGCTGCTCGCGCGCCTCGCCCGCCTGCGCGCGGTACACGGCGCAGTAGTGCTGCTCGCTCTCCAGCTGCGAGCGCACCTCCTCGCTCTGGGGAACACGCACACACCACGCTCACTTGCCGCACTTACTCTCAGCCCATTTGAATATACCTACGTACGTCACCCTGCCTATATATATCCTAATAAATAGAATTAAATTTAGTGATTGCGTTGTTCCAGCGGTGGGATCGTCGTGCACTCCGCTATTTCTTTTATCAAAGGCCTGCAGAATAACGGGCCATTCCCATCTTATTTTATACGCTTTAAGGAAGAACGTAGAGAGTGTCTATAAAAATTAACACATAATTATCATCAACAATGTTAAATAGGTACTATAATTAATAATTTTATACGACCAACTGACATGTCTGTGCAATAACCATATTTATTTAGACATTCCAAGCATATCTCCGACTATCTATCTGTACATAATAGTTAATACATACATATATAAACAACCATTAACTTGTACAACTATACGGACAATACGTTAATTATAACGTTGATTTATTACATTTGATGCAGTGCTTGTAAATTTTGTAAAATTTTAAGAGAGGAAGCTTTCGAGCGTGAACCGATATTTTTTTGTGTGGCGATTCGAAGAATACTACGGCCGGCCGACGGAACGAAGCGAGCGGACCATGAGGCGTGCAGTCAAGTTGCGGTCGTATCGACACTTCGACGGCGCTTGATGTCTTCATAGGAAGTGCGGAGAACGCCTCACGACCGCAGACGTTACATGTGTTATGTTAAAAAACGGTAAACATTATCTAAGCCTTTAACACGCTTCACTTGATTACTCAAAAATATTCAAAGTGTATGGCAAGTATTTAAGCTACGTTTTAGCACATACATAGGTATATACCTACTTGATATGCTACAAAATCTTAGTCATTTAAAAACCGGTAGCTAAATATGTATATCATTGCCCCCGGCATCCTACGGACAACTTTATAATATCAGCGTAATTACCGAAAAAGAAACACCTGCGATGCGGAGAGAGAGAGAAAGAAAATGTAAACTGTAAAATGTAGACAAAAAATGGTTAAGCATTAAATTTAAGTCGTAATTCATGAGTGCAAATGAAATTGTAGTATCCGTCTGTGATTTTAAATTAACTGCATTTTCTTAAGTTTATAGGATATTTCGATGTTCTTCAAACATAGCTTCTTTAGGTTTTAACGATATCACTCCTCCTCTGTATGTCATAATACTCGAAATATCTGAACCGATTTTGATGGAATTCTCAGTAACGGATAGTTGAGTTTATAAAAATTAACTTAGTGAAGTATTTAATCCAGTAATTACTAAATTTCGTGCGATAAATTGAAAAAGAAAATCTCGAAAAGTAAAAATGAAGCAGTTTGAATTAATGTATTGTTTATATGCCCAGCAGGGTGTTATGAGAGGTAGTTAATCTACCAATTTACACCTATGTTCAGTAACCATCATGTAAACGAAGTCGTGAGCACAGGATTGTAAAAAATAAAACAACCTGCTGCATAGGTAGTCCGTAATGTGTAACAGCGAATCAAATACCTAACTCTCATATTAATGCAAACACACAATCGGCGTCCATATATTATGTACATATATGTACGTATGTATATATTTTTTGCAGCGGAATCGTGGACAGCTCGCCGCCCGTTTCTCAATTAAACGCCACTAAAACAATGAAGACGTGTTTCATTAAACGCCTGTTGTGTAATTCAATAGCGGCTCGTTGTGCGTTATTCCGTAAATTGATACCAATATAAATACGTGCATTATGTAAATAACGTCGACTCTATCCAATAAAATCATAACTGGCCGCTAGACGACCAGGAAACGGGACGACACACGAGACATTCCGTAACATTAAAGTGTGCAATAATCTAAGTGTTTTATAGGCGCGTTGTCTCAACATCTGCATAAGCGTTTAAACAGTGTACACAAATAATGTAAATCATCAACTGAGAACGGAGCATTAGCACTAATGCACGAACGTTAACTGGCTGCGCACTGTTAATTGCGAAAAATGTATTAAAATATTAAATATAAAGTAGCAACGCGCGATGACCGTAAACATTTATCTATTTTAGATATACTAGAGCACAGTTATGTCAAACTGGGTGCAAAGGATGAATACTTCGCTATGTAGGTTAACGAATTTGTCAAATTGATATGCATTGTAATGAATTGTCACCGACGAGACTCGGAGTTTAATTATTAAGTAGGTACATATTGATTTATCAATCGGTGTGCACTTATGTAGTTACTATTTACCAGTAAATGTACACATGTGCGTGGTGTACCTTTCATAGTATCGGGCAAGTGTAATCGTTTCAGACGGGCAGGTGACACGACAATATGTTGACACTAGGCATGTTATGGATATAAAATTTCGGATACGGATTAGATACGGATATAGGATTAATTATAACACGGAATTCGGATACGGATAATGAAATTATTTCGGATTATTCGTTAGTTTCGGTTATGGATATTAAATTGATAAGGAACTTCAAAAAAAATCCGAAACTATTATATCGGATTCGGTTACGGATAGATTTTTATATCGGATATAAGATAGTTTCGTTTACGGAGCTCTTAACATCCCTAGTTCACACGTACAGGCTACTTAATATAATCTAACATTAAGTACGTTATTCATGTAATTATGTTATTCCTCGAGACGAATCATCTCTAATATTATGAAACCGTACGTGAGGAGCCCCGTGCGCTTGTGCATTGAACTTGTTTAAAAAATACAATATGAGTAAGCTACGAGGGTTTCCCGCGAACCTAAATACATACTTAAGTTTCGTGACACTACAAACTAATCGTTTGACTTCAATCAAGTTCAAAAGAACTTTTCAAAGGCTAACCTATCGTTCATAAGTTACTTACGCTTAATAATATAATATGACTAAAAAAAAGGTAATCGATTAAAATTTTTTTTTTCAGCAAAATAAAATTGTCTACATCAAATTACAGGTACATAAATAAATGTTTTAAACAGAGCTTATCTCCTGTAAGAGGCTTGTGACGTACGGAGATATGAATTGTATATTCGGCGCATAATTTTTGAATGAGCGCCGAACGGGAAATATGCATCTGGACGCGCGCATAACTCACGGAGATAACCCGTTACAAATGAATGGTTATTTATTATTGTCGTTATTACTTAACCTGAATCAAGGCACCGCTCAAATTTATTGTTATTGTGTGTGATACCTTTTAGCGCCTACATTGTTGCGAAGTAGGAACGCGCGTCCGCCGCGATTGGGAACTATTAATTTTGCAGAAACAAGCGAAGTCGCGCGTCGTCCACATCGTTCCGTGTAACGCATTAAACGGACATTCTATTATTTTTATTACGGCCAGTATCAATGACATGAGCGGCGAACTGGAGAAAAACCGCTGAATACGTAATTCTTGTTTATTTGTTTGAAGTCTGCGCGGTGCACGCGCAGGTATAATATCTTATGAGGCAGAATGCGCGCGCGTAATGTTTGCTATGGACAATGAGTCACTGTGTCGTAATGCCGAAGGACAGTCTATTTCGGCGTGATGAGACTATGATTAATTCACAGAACAGTAAAAGCATCATTTAATAAGCGACACCCAAAGTTAGATAACTGGCATTCATTTAAAAATAAAAGCTTTGTCCGATAACCGCTTAAATGGCTGCATAGTTATCGTGTTATTCATAATTCAAGTTTTTTTACGTTACTCGCAATATTTAAGTAAAACTAAGATGTCATCTGTACGAATTACAACGTACACGACACGACAATAGCATCGGGATGATTTCTCATATTTATGGTCAAGTACGTTCGGTTAAGTGTTCCCTGTAACGTTACCGTTACGTGACCGATATTTAAGGTACAATAAAGAACGCTTAGAGCAATATTTCAATTTCCCGTGCGGCGCAAAACCGGATGGCGACGCCACCTTTGACACTTCAGATCATGTAGATCGAGGCAACTCGTCAGTCTCAGCGTCATCTCACATTAAAATTCAGTCTCCGCCAGCAGCGATGATGTCATACATACATAAATAAATAAAGTAGTTTCAACATTATAATATCGCATCATAGTTGTTACTGCAGTGTTTATGTATTTAAGGTTGTACGATTACAAATTTTAATAATCAATCAATTTACTTATCATGAATTAATTTATTATTGCTATAATAATAAATATGAGTGTTATAATTAATTAGTAAATAATAAATTAATAATTAAAAAAAAACTTAAAAAAAAAAGTTTTTTAACATTGTAGGAATTACTTTTCTTATTCTCCCCATCAAGCCTAATTTGATAGCCATAATGCGGTAGTGCAAAAATATAACAAGTCCTCCATCTTGAATGATCTGCCATATTGAAATTAGAATGACGTCACATAGTTAAGCATGCATTGTCATCCTGAACAATCGTGTATACCAAATTTCAGGTGACGCGGTTAAAGATAACTGGTCTAAAATTCGGTCGCAATGTTCCCGCCCGGACAGATATTCTTATTACGCCCAGACACAGAACAAACAAGTGCTCATCACGCAAATGTTTGTCCTGGGTGGGAATCGAACCCACGGTCGAAACCTCCGGTTTTGCAGTCAGGGTCTCTAACAACTCGACGACGAGGCCAGTCATTGAAAAGCTTTTCAAAATTAAGTGATAATAATGTGGCGGCGGCACTCACCCTGGCGTAGTGCATGTCGCGCTCGGCGCTGGCGGCGGCCAGTTTTTCGGAGGTGTCGTGCAGCGCGGCGCGCACGGCGTGCAGGTCGCGCGCGCGCGCGTCGCGCTCCGCGGCGGCCGCGCGCGCCGCCGCCTCCGCCGCCGCGGTCTCGCTGCCGGCCGCCAGCCGCGCCGCGCGCTCCTGCTCCAGCGCGGCTTGCAGCCCGACCACCTGAACGAAACACTATCATGTCCCGATTGGTCTAAAGGATAGCGCGTCAATGATCAGCTTGGGGGTGGTTTCGGTTCCTGCATAAGAAAAGTCTGCGTATTGCTGACTATGAATATATGTCTTATTTGCATTTCAAATTGTCTATTATGTAAACAAATCGTATATTACCTGACTTTGGACCGTACTACAGGTTCTGTCTTATTTGGAATCAGATAACTGTGTATAAATTATTCCATGTTTTTATTATAAACATCATTCTAGGACGCTAACTTTAAAATGAGGAATATAGTAGAAGAAGCTAACTACTGAAGAACCACAACTGCCCATCTATAAAAATGTAGTGCATGGTTGTGGACCAATTTGACGCAACATTCAAACAAGCCGAACCACTCGATTCAATTAAAAATGAAATCAAACAGTTTTAGTTACAACAGAAACTTTTGTTTATTTTTATTAGCACATTTTTCTTAACTTTTACATTTCTTATATTTGTGTTATTTACATCCTATTGTTTCAAAATCTTCTCATAGCCTTTGTATATATAACTCTCTTTTTGATATTGTTTACCTTCTATGCATATATGTTGTCTGGAAAAATCGCTACTTGAGCGATAAAACTGCATGCTGCTACTACTTGTATCTGCATGTAAAAATTTAGTGTGCAATGAAGTATATTGTACTGTATTGTATTTATTAAACAGTAGTGCTTTTTAACCGTTATACAATTATATTGATGGCGTAGACATGCATCAAGAGGCAGCAACACACGTGTGACTGAACTCAATTAGAACTTCGATACTATTGCAGATTGGTTTTGAATAGATTTATCAAGCTGTCTCCAACTACCAACATTGTGACCTACAATATTATGCAAATGAAAAAAAACCTCGCAAATAATAACAATTATCACGTTGTAGTTACTTCAGTATTGAAACGGGTCAAGAATTATGGAGTCCTTATTATACAGTTCGTTTTTACTCGAGTTTCTGGACATAAGAAAAAATGATCACCTTTTCGCTCTCCTGCCTGTGCTCGCCTTCTAACTTTTGAAGTCGCTGTTGCATCTGCCGATAGTCGACACTGAGCATTGACATCTGGCGGTCCTTCTCCTGCGACGCGGATTCGGCGCGCTGCCTGGCCGTCTTCTCCTCATTCAACTTGCCTTGCAGGGCTGACAGAACAATAGCCAATCGCTAATTAATTAAGGCATGGTACCTACTCCTATACTTTCGTTCATGTTGCATCATGCAAAACCCTGTTAGCACACTCAATTTGTAAAAAGTTCGAATAGATTCTGAGCTACTGTTTAGAGAGCAAAACATTTATATCAATATCGAGTTTATATGTTGATATTAACATATATGTAAGACAAATCACAGAAAAAGCTTTTGTATGCATGTAAACTGGTGGCCTCTCACAGAAGTACTCTTATAAAAAGTTCAATTTCAATTAGTTAAGTAACTACAATAATAAAAATATGACACAGTGTCCCATGCAAGAACATGCGAAAAGTTAGTATTTAGCAATAACATATGGGAAGATCTATGGAAGTGCAACAAACGGGAACCAATAAAAATTACATATACATATTTATATATATGCCAAAGTGAAAATCATTTTAATTTACAAACATATCGAATTGGACTATACCTTTTAATATTTTTTCCAATGTTCCTGAGGCATGCAAAATATGAAGTTTTGATATATATAATTTTTCAGGTTTCTTTCATACTTATAGGTATACTGTCCTTTTAAGAAAAAAAGCATAAGTTTGGAGTAAAATTGTGCTTGTCTAATTTGTAATCTACGGTAAATATCGCAAATATTCCTAGACAGGAAAATCATATTTTTGTCCTGAGTTCTAATCTGTAAGTAACTGTATTTCACAAAATTTGTGACATATGATTTTTTCTTAGCAGGGCAGTATAGCTTATCATTATTCGTGGGGAAATGTAGCTGATCTCTACAATTTAAGGAGTTAAGAGAATCTTTAACCACTTATAAAACTTACCCTTGACTAGCTCCAAATTGGCTTCTTGTTTCGAAAGCAACTGGGATCGTTGTGTCTCTTGATGGGCGCGAAGCTCTTGTTGATAGAGATGTTGCGCAGTTCGTAAGTCGTGTGCGAGTGAAGCGCATTCCTTTTCTAAGGTCGACATGCGTTCGGATAGCTGTCTATTATCAGCCATTACTTGTCCCAATCTGTTCGACGACCGCTCCAGCTCCGCGTGAGCAGCGTTCAATCTACTCGTAGCTTCAGCAACCGCGACCTCTGAACGCTGTTTAGCTGCCTTGGTGTTGCCGAGTTCTTCCGAGAGACTGCCACATTCGCGTTCCAGCGCATCACATTGCGCTCGCAGGCTAGCCATCGTTCCGTCATTCATGGCTGCAGCTGCTGCTTGCGCGGCACTTAATTCAGCAGCTTGTTTTCTCGATTTAGCTGCCGCTTCACACTCTAACTTCAGCTTTTCACGCATTTCGG
The DNA here is from genome assembly GCA_018246895.1 of Aspitha aspitha aspitha. NCBI lineage: Eukaryota > Metazoa > Arthropoda > Insecta > Lepidoptera > Hesperiidae > Aspitha > Aspitha aspitha. Next base: position 7,277 of record DWGJ01002520.1, on the reverse strand, counting down.
TCAATTGTTTCTCCAATGCATTAATTTTATCATTGTAACTCTGTAAATTACTTATTTCTTTAGCTCTTTTACTTTGCTCTTCATCCAAGCGACGTTTAACATCACTATAATTCAGTTCTGCTTTTCTTCTAGAGTCAGCTTCTATTTCTGCTTTCCGCTGTAATTCCTTAAGATCATGTTTCAATAAAGCTAATTCTTTATCAGTTTCAGCTATAATTTTTTTACTTCTAGATTCTCGCTGTGATAATTCCTCTAATTGAGCACATACCAATATTTGCCTGTCTTCCAGTTTACGCCTTCCATCTCTTTCTTTTTCCAGTAATTTTTCTAACTGCAATATGGCTTCAGATCCAACATTATTTAAATGATTATTTGAGATTGTATCAACGACATCTGCAGGTTTTATTTTACCTGCACACAATTGATAGTCTCCATTATAAGTGAAACCCACAAATGGTAAATGATTGCCAACAAATGCTTTTGGAACAGGAAAGGACTCATCTAAAGCATCAGACTTATCAATATCATCAAAATTTCTGGTATCATCATCACTGGATAACTCAGGAACTACGGGAGGTATAGAGTCTCGTAAATTTTCAAAACTCCATTGATCATTAACAAAGAATGGGTGTTGCTTAATTTCATCAACACAATTCTTCCCAAGTCTTTTTATTCTATCAGTTAATAGGCCCCTTATTAAGGATTTTGCTTCCTTTGAAATTTCAACATCATCAGGAAATTGTAAAGAGTTTCTGTGATCCATAATTTTCCCATAAGTACCTACTAAACTATCAGCATAAAAAGGAGGATCTCCTATTAACATTTCATATAAAAATATACCCACAGCCCACCAATCACATTCACGACCATAAACACCCTCACCATTCTGAGATTGTAAAACCTCTGGTGATATATAATCTGGTGTTCCTACAGCATTGCTGGCTCGCACTAGCCCATCTGCTCCCATTCTCATGCAAGTGCCAAAATCTGCTAATTTCAGGTGACCATCTTTGTCAATCAACATATTATCAGGTTTTACATCTCTATGAACAAAACCCATTCCGTGAATAACATCTAATGCCAGTACAATTTCCATAGTATAAAATTTAGCCCACTTCTCTGGTATATCATAATTTGACATTAGACTAACAAGATCACCGCCTGGCATATAGTCCATTACCATATAAAGATATTTATGATCTTGAAATGCAAAGTGAAGTTTTAAAATCCATTCAGAATTAGCATGAGCCATTATATGCCGCTCTTCCCAAAAAAATGTTGAATCTGATCTTTTGATCATTTCTACTTTACTTAAAAGTTTCATGGCATACACACGTCGAGTAGATTTATATCTGACTAGTTGAACTTCACCAAATGCTCCTCGACCAATCACTTTTATCAAGTCAAAATCATCTGCTTTCATGCGTAGATTAACTATTTCAGATGCAAACTGTTCATCTAAAACAAAGGTATAATGAATTATTGGTTAAAAACTAATAACTTTAATTATATTCAGGTTTAAATAAGCAGAAAGTTAAAAAAAATATTTAGGAAATGCATTATAACATCACAACATTGAGCTCAACTATTCCACTACACTGTAAGAGTATAATAAAAACTATAGTATTATATAATTTCCATAGTAATTTTTAAACTTCATGCAAAAAAGATGACCACATTAATTTAACAAGTTAAATAAAAAATCAACACCATCCTAGACTGTATTGTTACCTTGTAGATTTTTCTATTTGAAGTGTGATAACAATAAACTAAGAATTATCACATTTGATATCAAAATATTTGGCAAAGTGACAAATGTTTCAGAATGATATATCCAGTCAGTAAACCAGTATATTTTGAATTTATATTTACAATTCCACAATTCTATTACAGTCCTGATTATTTATTTATAGGTTCCTTAACTGTATGCATTTGTAGCACCTAGAGTACGCAGAATGGGACTGAATTCAAAATTGAACAATTTCAAATTCAGAAGTACGTATTAAGAAAAAAAAGTGCTTGAAAGCATAGATCATAGTGTATGACCTTCACCTTTACATTTAGCTATTCGCTTGTTTACAAGAAATTACACAAAAGCTCATAAACAATTAAGAATGATGTTTATTGTAAAAAAATATATAAATACAAATATTCAAATTTTTCCACTTATTTATAATATCCATGTATTATTAGATTTTAATAATGTGATAAACTTATTATTAAGTGAATGTTGAATATGAGTTACTTTGAATATGTTTTTACTTTCTCTACTTTTCATATCATATAATTTAATATCATATAAATATCATTTAATTAAGTTACTTTTTGTATTCAATAAGTACATTTAGCTTGTTTCTTTACATTACGTTTAAGCAAACAGTAGAATCTCAAGTGTTTTATTGTTTCAATTTATCGTGAAACTGCTAAGAAGTAGATGATTTGGTATTATACTATTATTTAAAAACAATAAGTAATGTTAAAGGTATAACAACTTACATCTGCCGGTATAAGCCTCTACATTTTTCATGCGGCGGATGGCTGGGTGGTCGCAATCGGAGACGAGAGCCGTGACCGTGTCCAGTAGGCAGTCCACGTTGCCGGTGGAGCGAGGGTCGCACAGACTGTCCTCCAACGCACGCAGCCGACGGACTCGTTCCTCGTCCTTCACGTTCTCCATGCTGAACCCTGTTTCTGACGTCCTGTGCCACTAAACGCCACCGCACATTCTCCTGAACGGTACTCCCAATGAAAACTCTGCTCTCATCACGAAACATCAACGAGCGAACAATGTTTTGCAACTCCTGATCTTCTGCTTTAGATATCCTACTATTTAAAGGGCAACTTATGTTTCATTATAGAAAAATTTACTCGCTAAAGCTCAAAATGACAGCAGATAAAGGTGGTTCTCACAACAAAGCATATGCACGTTTGCAAACATAACCGAGTGAATGACAATACGCGCCGCCATCCAATACCTCTAAATTGTTTATTAGCCCAAAATTAGATCAATTATTGGCACAATATCGAAACTATAATGTAAAATTACGAAATATTAAAATCCGCTTGACTGATGAACGATGATCGAACAATATTGTGAAGTTAGCAACAGATTGCCGACTTCGCAATGGCGACTGGTTAGTGTTGCCAAGTTGTTGCAGTTCGTCGTAATTTGTAGATCCAGTTATAAGACTAAAGTTTCTCTAGCACACCATCAACAGGCTTATATATTTATGTTAAACTGCAAAACAATATAATATAATTGATGAATATCATACACAAATAACAAACATTGCAATATACATCCCTTATTGCGAACTAAATTACACAGGCTATTACTAGTAGATAACGTACATTATCAATATACCTGGATCCCATTGTACGTCCCACAGTTGAGCATAAGTCTCTCAGCTATGCTACTCAAAAGATATTGTCGGAGATTTTATTAACATGCAGAGGTCATAAAGATTTATATATCTTATAATTAATGTCTACTGTTCTGCATTTAGAAGTCAGTACATTTTTCACAACTACAGTTTAATAGTTTTTTTTTCATTACTATGTGATCAGTAATTAATACATAATATTATGATCAGAAGCTACATTATCACCCATTTATAATGAGAAATTAAAAGCAATCAAGGGAAAATATTGTCATTATTATTGTATCAATACTCTTGAATTCTGTGTTATTAGGTTGATTTACAGTAACTTAAAAGCATAGTTCTCAACAGTAGCTGCTCTTGAAGGGTATCTACACTCACAACGTTTATAGAGACGGATAATCCAGAGCCAATAATGAAAGTTGTCCAAAAAACTAGCAGCTAATTTTATCGCACATCAGTATCACATGTACTCATTGATATTTGCAAAAAATTTGTTCTCTGGGATAATGAAAAGAATTACATATAACATAATTTGAATAACTAAACTGATACTTATTTATTGTCTAATCAATCGTGTCTGCTGCCCTTATAGTTTAGCAATCAATATTATTCATTCATTCTTTCTCTCGTTCACTATTATTTTTACTTTTCGAATGAGTACTACTATTTGATCATTCGGTCATTAAGAACATGGCGGTGCTAGGCAGGATGTGCATTAACTTATAATTTCTGCAATAACGAATTGCGATATTAGATGGTTTTCTTTTAACATTTATGTATTTTTATGTGCATTCAAAGTATAACGTGTAACTGTGCGTCATAAAATTCGTATCCATTCGTTTACTTTTTTGGACCAAATTGCAATGAAAATCATTACTTCATTGGTGGTGTAAAAATAATTGTGACAAATATAGCACATTATTTCAGGTAAACTGTAGTTTCAGTATGTATTTTATTTTCAAAGAAATAAGTCTTTAACCTGAAATTTTTTATGACAGCATCCACGGTCTTATCGTTCAGAATTTAAGTGTATGCTCAGTCCCATTTTGTTTCAAAATCTTTCGTGTTATTTTTCTCGCCAATATCCTCAGAACTGTAACAATGTTCATTTTATCTCCTAAAAAAAATTGTTATTAATATAAGAATGTCATAAATTATTTACAGAACGTTTATCTAAATGTATAATATTGTCTTTGTGCTCCTGAATCACGTGTGGATTAGGTCGTTATTAAGGGGTCAATAACTGGTATCTACCAATGCCTATTTCGGTTTTAAACACTACGCAAAGGTCAAAAAGGTGTTTAACGTTATTAAGAGTTAAGTGAACTCATTATTTCCATTGTTAAACCTTATAATGTCAATCGTAATTTTGTACTGTATCGTAAGCTTCTGGAAATTAAAATTGTAATTATGGTATTTGCACTCAAGTGCAGCTTTTGTTATTACCTCATTACCTGGTGATCTGTGGTAAGTAACGAGCGTAGGGGTCGCGACGGTAGCGCGGGGCGGGGCGGGGGCCCGTCCGGCAGTCAGCTGTGCGAGTGTCATGTCGCACCGTACTGCTCCGTGGGAAGTGTCCTAAATTGCTGCCCCTCCATTGATTCTTCGCGAAATTTTAATCTATATGGCAAGCAATGACATACTTTGACTAGGAATTATGCAAATTCACTAAAAGGCCTTCATAACATCTCTCATCTGAAATTAAATCAAATCTTCAGAAGTGATACGTTAAGTTAAGAATTTCTAGTGTGGTGAAACATTGGCATTATCTTATCACTTCTGAACAACTATTTCATTGACACCTTGATCAATGTTTCAGATTTATAAATTCACACAACTTATTTTTCAAACAATTCAGTGTTCTTATACTTAATGTATCAATTCATTCTATCTAAATATGTAAATGGAACCATTTTAATGGTCCTCATTTAATACAAATTATTAAGTGCAATAGTTGCAGGTAAGAATGTTTACATTAATGAATATTGATATTTTGGGACAATGTTATAGAAGTTATAAGCCTCGGTTTATCACAGTTATGAAAGCATACTCTAATCTCTGTTGTAGACTGTCTCTAGTCTATGTAGTAGACTGTTTTTTAGATGTGTGAGTTTTTTTCTGGCAACTAGGGCTGGCAAGGAACATATTCAAACAGTCTTCCAATGCAAATTGATGAAGATACAATGTAGGGATCCATTAAATGTTTATAAAATAGGTCATTTTCAAAAATAAATGGTTACATGTTAAAGCATAATTTATCATTATGTTATAAGAGTAAATTTATTTAAGTTGTAAATGCTACTTTGATGGGTCTGTCCTCTAGGGGATTTAAGATTATTCACTAATTAAAAATGTGTATATTTTATTTTATGTGAGAAACCTGAGTCAAAGTAATATATTCAAGAGAAAATAAGAGTGGACATTGTTGCATAATGACATAAGTTTTGTTGAACATGCACGCAAGCTATAGTATGCGTGGAGTTAGGCATTGTTGGGTGTTGTTGTGCAATCAATCATTTTCAATAGAGTTCTCTTTATGGTTTGTTGTTGGAAATGGCCGATAACCATTGGTTTAGCTCTTACTTTGTATAATCAGTTTGATTACTCTGAATCATTTCATGTTTTAAGTGCTATGAACTGATTTGTTTCGTTTTATGTCAATGAATTTTGATAACCTTTGTGTGTACAAATATGTATGTAAAAATAATGGTTTCATTGACATATTAAGACAATAATTTGTTGTTTCATTCACATTTGATATTTTTAGTCACATTATTTACAACAAATATAAAAATGCTCAGATAAAACAAATTCAGCTAACTCAACTAGCTCAGATAAAAATAACATATATGTACTATCAACACACCAATTAGTTCATTGGATTTATGCTTATTAACAGAACAAGATACAATTTTATGCTATGATGTCCATAGATATCCAATAGAAAACCTTGCAGATTTTCTTTTATCTAGTGAATATACACTTAAATAATATAGATACATTATTGAATATTATCAAAACCTTGCTAAATTCACTGCAAATAAAAACTAGATTTTTGTTTTCAGAAAGCCGTGGCGGTCATGGCTACACTTATCCAGGAGAACGGTATCCAAGGCACTCATGGAGTAGTGGCCGGCCACGGCATAACTCACAGCGTTCCTAGCCACATGATGCCTGACCATGAATACACCAAGCCTGCACAGGCGCAACCGCCAAACGAAGAGACCAGCAACACGATGGTCACCCAACCCTCCGCCGAGGAAGAAGACACACCCGAAATAGATATCATGATAAACAATGTCGTGTGCAGTTTTAGTGTTAAGTGCCACCTGAACTTGAGACAGATAGCTTTGAATGGTGTTAACGTTGAATACCGCCGCGAAAATGGTATGGTGACGATGAAACTCCGGCGCCCGTACACCACGGCGTCTATCTGGTCGTCCGGGCGCGTCACGTGCACGGGCGCAACCAGCGAGGACCAGGCGAAGGTGGCGGCGCGGCGTTACGCGCGCGCTCTAGAAAAATTAGGCTTCCAAGTGCGTTTCCAGAACTTCCGTGTAGTCAATGTCCTCGGAACCTGTCGAATGCCCTTCGGTATAGGAATCACAGCTTTCTCAAGGAAATATAAGGAAGCGGAGTGAGTATTGACTATGTTTCCCTGTTATCGCTTATTACATACTTGCAGTCTATTATATTAAAGCGAGAAAAGTAAAAATCACGATTTTTAACACATTAGCAGTTCAAGAATGTTTTTTAGTCCGTTTTATTAATCAGGTCATAGGATCTGTGAATTTTCAAAAGGATTGGTGCTTTTAACATTAACCGATTCGTTGCGGATGGCACGGCTACCGTGCCATCGTTATTTTTTTCGCGTGGCGTTAGACGCGTGAGCCG
>DWGJ01002519.1:0-15511 GCA_018246895.1 Aspitha aspitha aspitha | reverse complement strand
CACGCGGGCGAAGCCGCGGACACATCTAGTAATAAATATCTATGGTAGACATTCCATTCTATTACTTAACATTCCTAGGTGTAAATATAGTAATAATAAATAGCAGACATTCCATTGTAGTACCAAGCATTCCAAGGCGTAAATAATACGAGTATTTATGGATCAAATTTTCCCGGGCGATGAAGTCTAGTATAGCAGCGTGATCACGTTGCCTGAAAACTAATCCTATTTTCTATCGATATCCGTCGGGCGCACGTCAATTATCGCGTGACGTCATCAAGTCGGTAATGAAGCGGGACACGTAATTAGCCGACAGCTGCCGAAAGCTGTTTCATTAGCCTCTTTAAATACACAAAATCGAGCATAGTTACCGTTTTTAAGCGCTTCAGCGATTTTCGGTGTGAGCACGTGGGCATCATTTGCTAAGAGTCAGTTTTATGATTGTGTGATTGTTAACGTATATTAAGCGAACTTTGAATGCTAATATGTGAAAATGATAATAATATTGTTATTGGTTGATATTTTTACATTACTCTGATTATATTATATGTATTTCAATCCACTTCATATTGAATGCGCTTTAGAATTTCATAAAGGTCTTATGTTATAGAATATGAGCAGCCATTGTCCCTTTAAGTAGACCGATAAAAGTCTTACTTAACTGTATGCTAGGTGCAGACGCAGTCGCACGCCGCAGCGGCGTGCCGCAACCCGCAAAATTTTGAGGCACCATTAAACCTTTTGATAGCGTTTCACCTTTTCTATGAGTACCTTCAAGGCTATAGTAAAGTTAAGTAACTGTGTAATAGCTTAATAGTCGTGAAAATGTACTTGAATCCATCGCATTATTAGAACGATGATTAACAGATGTTTTGTATTTAAATGGCTGGCTTCTCGTTATATTTCCCTGCTCTACGATCGTCATTATTCAGGCCCGTTAACTTCGAATATATTGTAGGTAAGTTAGATAGTATTAAAGTATAAGAATAGCTATAAAATTTCGCATTAAACACCATTTCTATTTCTAACAGCATCGTTCAAAAAGCTTATTCTTGCTGATGAACCTTTATATGGATCAATAAAACCATGGAGTAGTAAACTACTCGACCGAGTCGCAAAAGGGCAAAAAGCTCAAATTGCGCGAATATCCCCCGAAGCTACATTTTGCGTTTCGGTCACGCGTCACAAAAGAAATTATTCACACGGCAGTTGGAAAGGTTTTTCCGGAGATTTTCACACATTTTGCGCACCTTTCATATCCGGGGAAAGGGCTTAAAGCGATTCGGTCGACGTGTTTTGGTGTTCATGCTCAAAATGAATCGCATTATCGATTACAACGAAATGAATCGATTTTGTTGACTCGATTGACACTTCATACATATTTCTGCTGTGAAATACACAGTTGTTATTACAACCGAATATATCGAAGGTTGTGGATGCCGGCAATGTATTTACTAGAGGTGACCATCTCAGTCTTCAAGAGTAGCAACACATTTGTTACCGACCTGTATTGCGAGACATACTAACAAATACTAGCCGTTTTGAAGCTCGGTTGCAGATTTCTATACTATTTGTGGCTGTGGCCTGCTCGTTTACTACTCTCCCTTCGCAAAAAAAATCATTGGCAGAAAAAAAATATTACACAGGAGGTAGTTGTAGAAATGTAGACAAGCGACACAAACGGACAGGCCGCTTGTATTAATTGTGCCCGCAGGCGCACCCTTAAAGGCTTAGCGGTGGTTTGTATCATGGATTTATGTTGACCGTCTTGTAAAGTTTTCATTAATTATTCGACGGGGTCCAGAGACTTAAATCTTTTTCAAATACTTTGAAGTGACATAAAAATGGTTACGAGGTATTAAGTAATTTTCGATTGCCGGATTACGGTATTAAGTTAGATATATTATCAGGATGTTATTGTTATAATAAGTATAAAGCCTAGCGTTTGAATTTTATGCGTTTTGAAAACAATTTTATTTAAAACTAGCCTAATATCTGTTCGTAGGCTTGTTTTAAATTTAATGTCAAGTTAATCACATCATTCTGTTATTATGTATAATATCATATCATCATGTAATAAATAATATAAGAGGCAATTTGATGAACGCCGTCAATTTGATCGAAACTATTTCCGATGACTTTTTCCTTGATACAGAATTATTTTGAGTGTGAAATTTAAAAATGGTACAGACGCTACCTTATTACGGGACAGGGAAGTAATTGGAAATAAAAACCATTACTTGACAGCAGGGCGTACAATACGGAAACTCCGGATTTCCGTATTGAAGGCGTCAAAAGAGTATCGAATTCACTGGTTCCTTTAAATCATGATTTTTCACGCGTGTAACAATAAACAGGCAAATTGAACTAACCTAGGCTTTCACCGAACATGTTAACAATTTGTAATACGTACATACAAAACTTTTAGGTATACGCAACATTCTTTTTACTCTATTCTAACTTCACTTATTAATATTTCACGTGAAAAAAAATTTTTTTTTCTTTTTTTTTTCTCTACTCATTATTACATTCTTGTTGTCTTACTTTGGTGTCCATTTTTTTAAGGTCGAAACGTGTATTGCGGTTCGCCATTTCAATGTTGAGTCCAAATTGTTAGTAGGTATTTTCCTCTCATTAATATGAACATTTACCTCTCTTATAATAGTCAGCAATACTTCGTCCATATTTAGAGAACATAACGCTCGTAAAACTGCAAAGCTAACTTTATTTAGCCGGGTACGTGGATATCATAAACAAGGTGCGCGCTGAAGTGGGATAGAATTATTTCAAGCTCAAACACGATGCCCAAACCACTCGCCGGAGCATTTTTAGTTTTGCCTTTATTACTCGGGTACGTTTTAATGGATGTGTAGATAGCTGGCTTACTTACTCTGACCTCGTGGTCGAGTAGTTAGAGACCCTGACTCCAAAACCGGAGATCGTTGGTTCGAGTCCCACCCAGGACAAACATTTGTGTAATAAACACATTTGTTTGTTATGTGTCTGGTCGTAATAAAAATATCTATATAAGTACTATCTCGTATGTATATACATATGTATGTTTATCAGTTGTCCGGTCACCATAACACAAGCATTAAATTGCCTAATTTGGAATTAGACAGCCGTGTATGGAAGTTCCCCAGTTATTTATGTAATATTTATTTATTTATATATGTATTAGTTGACACGAACACGCATTGCCGTGGTTATGTATGTCAAATCATATATGTCAAATATGTCAAAAACCCCTACCACGATGTTTGTCGTACTAAGTGTTGTCCTATAAGGCTATTACTTGAACCATGTGATATCCATGAGGCTATCACTGCTTCATTAATATACACATGTGCATTACGTCTATAAAATAAATCAATCCCTCAGTATATAAGAACTGAGATTAATTCCGAAGTTTGCTTGAATGGCGCTTGTTTATTTTATTCGCTAGTCTCATGCCACGGAAACCGAGCTACGCAATAAACAGACTTTATAGTAGCTGTTACGATCTCGAATTTTGCTCCTGACACATTTAATTAGTGAAATGACCGCGGCACTATCTAGTGTCTAGTGTTTGTATAAAATCGTTCAGCGGCACGACTTTAGCGAAAATGAAGGACCGCTTCAGTCTCAACTTGTGGAAATAACACGTAAATTAAAAATATTTCAACATCGTTACTCCGTACCGACGTAAACTATTTTCAAAATATAAAGACGACTGTTCATGTATATTATTCAAATAGCTGAACGAAAATATATTATCACCATTCAAAATGGTACAATGGCAAAGCAGGTTGTATGACAACAGACACTAAAAGCGGAAACTGATGCGGTGTACAAAAGGTGAAAATCTTCGTGTAATAGCTAAGGATAGAGTTATGCACGAGCAGTTTTTATCATCTCGGGTTCTGTACAAACTTTGGCGGAATCCAGTAACTGTTACAGTCGCGCCGACTTAGTTCACAGTCGTAAAGCAGCCGTGACCATCTTTAGAGCACTTCAGTTCTCTCTGAGTTTGGATCTAAGACTAATTAGCTCGCAAAACCGTGTGTCATTGCCGAGAGATAACAAAATTTATTTGAATATCCATCCGAATTACGTGAATAATGGTTATTTGTTTTTATTTTTTTTTGTTTTTGGGTTTATCAAAGAAGGTCACTGTAGTCGATAGACATTATTTATTTAATTTAAGGGGTTATTTCTGCCACACTCGTTCTATCGTTGCGAAAGAATCTCCGAATTGATACGACCAGCTCCGCTCGTATGCGGGTTAACAGTAAAAGCAAATAGTATTTCTTAAATAATAAAATTGGTATAGACAACAAAGAAGAATTTTATCGTACTCGAAATTTCTTTTAATTTTAGGTCCCTGGGATCCCTAAAATATAACCGTCCTGAGGCACGCTAACTATAATTGCTGCTCCCGGTTAAAAAGCATGGGAATGAAAAGACTCGACTCCTGTGGAAGCACCGTGAAACCTGAATAGAACAGGCAAACACACATTAAAGAATCCAAGAACCTTATTGCCCCAGCGTAAAGTTCAGTTTCATATAAGCAAGTTGTCACGGTATGCAGAAAGGCTGCAAACTTATTTTTGCGGTTCGGAACCCTTTATTGTTCTCGTGATAAGGTTGATTATGATGAGTTGTAGTTATTGTGACACTTTGCGTCACATCTAGTCCTAGCATTTCCGAGGAAAAGGTTAAACTATCCACATTTTCACTGAAGATGCAAAAGCGAGTGGGTGTTAACAATCAATAGCCGAATACTAGAAAGGGTTTGTTTGTATCTGAATGTTTCTGGAATTTCGATGTTGTTTCTTTGTTCTTCGAATACAACTACAACTATCAGATTGTTTCGCAGTATCTAAAGAAAGGGATTTTCTCAATCGCTTCCTTAACAGTAGCAAATATTTGCAAGTTGTTACAAATCTATTATTCAATGAGGCTAATGAGTGCTTTGGAAATCATTTCAGTACTAGGTTTATTTGCTGTCAATAACCGTCGCTTGTTTCAACGAAATTTGAGGACTCCTACAGCGCAGATTGGAAGTGGAATTGTTTTAAGCGTAACGAATGTTTTCGAGCGGTTTTGGGGGCTATTAGCTAATGACAAGGACTATTTACTTAACGCACCGGAATGTGGTAGCGCTCCTGAAAACTGTTCATTTACAGTCTCCAGTGAAAATTGAACTGCGTTCGGTCGTGTTTAAATCTAGAGTTAGATTTACATCCGCAACAGCGCGGCAAACGCTTCGAGTTACTAATTTTAGGTAACAATTTTTTTTCATTTCTTATACTGTCATTAACAACAAACATTAGAAATTAGCATTAGCGTTGTGCTTTGTATTTATTAATTAAACAAATTAAATAAGTTTAATCAACTTAAGAAACATAATAATTATGATGGTACTAACTGTCCTAACCTGCAAAGGCAGCGATAGTGGCCACTTGTATTTTCGTTCTTTCAATCTCTTCGCATAAATAACGTACAGCAAATATTTAACTGAGCTTGGCTCTCCATCAAACTTTCTTTTCCATTCTTCTATTCTTCTTTTATCTATACTTAATATTATAAAGCTGAAGAATTTGTTTGGTTGAACACGCTAATCTCAGGAACCACTGGTTCCAATTGAAAAATTATTTTTGTGTTGAATAATCCATTTATTGAGGAAGGCTATAGGCTATAATAACATAACGCTACGACTAATAGGCGTGGAGCAGTAATGACAAATGTTGTAAAAACGGGAAAACATTGATTTTCACGCGGGGGAAGCCATGGGCACAGCTAGTCTTTATAAAATGGATGAAATGTTTTCAAGAAATTCGTTTGTTTCAATTTTTAAAAATGCAGCCAACACAACAATACAGAAACTCTTTCTTGTACACCACTTACATAGAGATACATTTAATTACGGAGATAAAAGAGCCTTATCGCTTTAGAAGCGTTCTTCCAACCGCAAGCTAGTAAAATGAAGAAATCTTAAGTATAATACAGAGTAGCGTGTACTTCAAGATAAGTCATAATGGATTATGCGAAAGAAGAAGAAAAATAAATAAAACTGAACATAAACTAAACAATTTTGGAATTTCTGATCAATCAAAAGTCTACCTTAGTACACATCTCCGTATATGGAATACATACAATACTTATATAGACATTTTTCTTACACCTAGATACAGAACATAAAATGCAGTCATTACACCATTTTTTGTACTGAACCGATACCAAGACCTCTGGTTAAGCAGCCAGGGTACACTAAACCAAGAGGCTAATAAATTCTTTCTTCTCTCTTCTTTTTTCTCCCTTCTCTCTTCAGTCTCCTTTCTTCTCTCTCCTCTTTTCTCTGCATCTCCGTCATGATCGTGTATAACGGACAAAGAACTTCGTTACATCACCAAACAATCGCTATAAAATTTATACCACAAATTCCTCTGTCGCTACACTGTTCAGCGTTTTACATTTTACATTCACCGATCTGAAAATAGAGTCAACTCGTACCGGGAACTGTTGAACTGGAGTGCCGTATTCAATGCCGGTTGGAAATAGATGAACAACGAACAATGATATGAACACTTCACTGTTTATTGTCCGACGGAAATGTAATGAAATGTATTGATCTGGAAACGCGGTGGATAGGTCGCAGGCGAAACAGATAGTATTGGTGAGCTCAATAAAAGCTGTAACTAAATTTAAAAGATTTATTGAACATACAACAAAATACAAATTGATATATTCGTAAAAGGCTGCAATAGTTGAAAAACTGTGTCGTAGCCCATTTCTCCCACCTCGAGACACATGAAGTATGTTCAATACTTAATACAATAAACTTACTAAGATGCTTAAGGCTTAAGTAAGTATAGCTGGTAAGTGAGTAATGTGCGTGTGTGTGAGATTGTGTGTGTGCGCGTGCGCGCGGGCGTGTGTATGTGTGTGTGAGTGTGCGCAGGTGTATGCGTGTGAGTTTGTGTGCTTATGTGAAATCATTTTGAGTACCTTAATATGATCTCTAAAAAGGTCAAATATGTCAGATATTGGCTGAATGGGGAGTCACGAGATTCCGAAACCGGCGTGTAGTTTGTAAGGACAGAGATATTTGACACTCGCTGCTGTCTGCCTATCCCGTTAGGGACTTGGCGTGACGATTTGTATGTATGTATGATATCTAAAAAGCTTTCATTATACGTAACTATTTAATATCAGAAATAAAAGAAAAGGTGTTAAAATCTAAGATGGGATAAATGATATATTTTTTCTATATTTGCTGCAATTATTTCGGCTTTCCGCGATTTCTTTCTTATAAAAACCTAAGTATTTTGTTGAAATTTTTGTCCAATATTTGATTGTAATAAGTATTCTAAATAGTAGCAATATCTACGTTAATATTAAAAGCAAATCTTATCAAGCTTCGAGTTGTTTCCATGGTAAATTTCAATAAAATCCCTCAGCGGTTGTTTGAGGAAACTGTTACTAACAGTAACAGATAATTATTTGCGCATTTGTAATATTAATATTCTTGGTTTATTATGAGAAGGAGACCATTGATATTGTGAAAAGCGCTTATTTGAGAAGGAGATATTTTGTGGGAAATTAAATTTATATTCGGTTTTTAATTAGCTGTTTGCGTAATATCACGAGGCGTTGTCGATATCAATATAATTTAATTAAAAATTAACAACGTGTAAGATCAATTTAATTAAAAATTGAAAAAGAACGCACTGTTGTGGTTAATTTAATATAAATATCGGTATGAATATTCATCATATTAATATTTCTATAGTTCTCCAACGAAGCGATTTCATACTCAAGGCCTCTTTATATTATTAAAAAATATAACATGTCTAAAAGAAAGTCATAAATTCCTATTACCACTTTATTGGTTCGTATTCGAGCATTAAAAATGGAGCCTTATAAATTACAATTATTTCCAACTGTTTTCGTCGCGCGAATCGTTCTAGGAGCCATAAAAAAGTTAGTTTCACTTTGACAAACGAGTCCAAAACTCCATAATGCATCTGAAACGATCGAAATTCTCTTAAGCATTTTAAAGTATGAACATCAAGTGAAACGACTTTGAGCAAATATTTAATCGAAACTAAACGCAAGGTTAAGTAAATTAGTATTATCGCTATTATATTCAATTCAGTCACTTTTTGCACTTGTCATATAAAGCCTTTTGAAAACCGCAACAAGTTCCAACGAGCAACTGACTGCGTGTAACAAAATGTTGACATCCCAAAGTCCTATAATGATACTGCAAAATTAATCAAACAATTTTCAAATTGCGCACTGCAGAGCGATTTTTATTATTCTTTTCAGCGAATGAAAAATTCCATGATGTCCTTACAAAAGCTCTATAGAAATGTCCTTCGCTGGCGTTAGTAAAATAAAGAAATGAAAAAAGCCGCAGAGAATAAAACAAAAGGCGCACATTTTCTTCGTTTATGAGCTTGTCTGAGCGCTTACGATTAACGAACAGCGAGAAAATCGTGCCAAAAGTGTAGAAAAACATGCCAAATTTTCAGAAATATCAATCGCCCGGCTCATACAAATTTCGATTCATGTTTTGCATACTATGTACGAAAATTCATGCAACCTAATTTTTCCCTGTCATATTTCTGTTTTTGTTTACATTACTTGAAACTATGTACATCTGTTTGACTGCTTCCTACCTACCTAGTTCAAATCACCAGAAAGAATCATAATAAATCCGCGCTTTATTATAAATGCGACAGTGCGTTTGTTTTGGTCCATTCACGTCAATATGGGAGCAACGGATTCATGTGATTTATATTATTGGGATTATTGGCTTCATTTTTCGCAGGAAAATATTCAATTTCCACTCACAATTTAATCAAATAATCGTTCAGGTGGCGTGACGGGTGGTAACTTATCCTATACTAGTTCTGCCCGCGGCTTCGTTCGCGTGGAAATCAATATTTAACTCCACTACTATGAGTCATAGCGTAATGTTATGTAGCGTATAGCCTTCCTCAATAAGTGGACTATTCAACACAAAAAAAATTCAATTCGAACCAGTAGCTCCTGAGATTAGCGCGTTCAACCAAACAAACAAACTCTTTAGTTCTCAGCTTTATAATATTAGTATTAGTATAGATAGCAATAATTCCATGCTATCGCCTATTTGATAACGGTGAGACAAAACATGTTCCACGAATCTCACTCTAACATCTTAAAAACAGAGCTGCTTACATACTTAATGTTGAAGTATCTTGAACATGAGGTAAACAATATGAGGTCAACAGCCACTGAGTGTGAACCTTCCTTGGAAATATATAATTTACCAACCAGAACTGGCTGTGCACTAACCATTTCTATATGCCATAATCGCGGCAAATTATTTAGTGCCAACTATTCCACATAGGCAACATCAACATTTTTTGTAAGTTAAAACTTAAATATCATTCGCTATGACACTGATAGAGAACATCGTGAGGAAACCTAATAAGCTTACATTAAGTTATAAAACATTTAATGTTTTCATGTGTGTGAAATTCCGTATTCCGCACTTGGTCAGCATTGGGCCTAAAAGCTTCTCCCAATGATAGGAGAAACAGTACTGGACCATTAAAGGGTCGAAATATAAGAAAAAAATTCTATGCAAATTTCAATGTTGTTAGCCTTAATAGTTTTTTCTTTCTATCTTCAATGTATGGTTTCTTAAGTTTAGCAACGTTTTCATAACAAAATTACGATGCACCGCATTTGATCTCATGTGCTCTACGTTGAAAACATTCCCAATTTAATCCTAAAGTAATGCTAATTCGCCTGAAGCTACTTATGTATGTCAGAACAGTAACTGACGTACCTACGATTCAAACGCTGAAAGCACTTGAAACTGTTTCAGTACGTGCTTCGTTTAAGATACTCCTGTCAAAGGACTGCATGAAGAGAATCTCTGCTACATTAACTAAAGTAATGGAAATACTTTTTTAGTAATAAAAGTGACTGTGAATAAAATTTAGGCTGCTTAATTAGTAGCGTACTTTCTAAAATGTTTTTAAATCATCATACGATGTTTTCCTCTGGAGGTATGGTGCAAGCTGAAGAAATCCTTGAGAATAGCGGAATCACAATGTTTTCGAGATCTACCTCTGTTGATAAACAGGTCATGATGACATTTAAGTCATGGTAAGAAAAAACATTTTTTTTCCTAAATGGGTAAATCTCACGACAAACTTTTTCTTCATATAACTTGAATTACCTTTATCTTTTTTTCAAAACATAGAAATAAAAAGTTTAAAAAAAATAAAAATTTGGTACTTCATGTTTTAACGTTCATGGGTTCCTTACGACCGTATCTGATGGTAAGGACAAGATCTTGCATAGTTGCAATTAATGTCTAATGTCTAATGTAGGCATTAGCCTACTCCCTCTTGTCTTATGCAACTGCATTTACTGTCTCGCTCTGTCCGGCTCGGAGGAGTAGATTTTTTGCGTTTCTATTACTCACGCAGTGACAAAATAAAATCCAAAAAGCTTTTTTCCCGAATACCAAAGTCTCGACCAATGGGTGGTATGACTAAGGTGTGGTTAGAGATTTCGCAAATTGAATTCATTAATGTAAAAAATTATTTTTGTTGACAAAAAAAGCTGTACGACTATTAGAACATTCTAATAACAATATTTATTATCCGTAGGTACCCTTGCCTGGACTCATAATGAACAGAGAGCATGTTGGGAAATAGATAACTAAATTGTTATTCTATTATATGAGCACAATTTACATGAGATAACATTGTTAACGTTAAATCGCTTGCCGCTCCCAACTTACTAAAAGATACATTAACATTTTACTTTCCAATTTTTTATGATAACAGATGCTTTCCGAAGTCGGGGATTTGAAACATAACGGCGGTGTTGAATCTCAAATACTTAATTAACTATTTCACGATTTTCGCAACTAATGCTCAAAAGAGATAATAAAAAATCGCAAAACCACTGTCTGAAGAAACGGCCTCAAAAATGTTGGAGTGTTCTTAAGAGAACATTTCTTACTCCTCTCGGACTTCGTACAACTTTAATAAAAATGTTATGAAATTCTTAAACGCTTTCTTAATTTCTCCGTTGTAGTACATTCAAAGATGATCTGTCTAGCTAATATTTAAGAAATAAGCACTTATAAAATATTTGAAAAAAAAACCACTAAGTACGTAGATATTTTCAAAAACATAACATGTGTAAGACTGTCAGTCAAAAATTTGAAGATATTAAACAAATATTTGGAAACCATTAAAAGTCACTTGAAAACCCCTTCAAAGATAAATTGGAAATGTCGCGCATGACATTAAAGAATATATTATAAACATGATTCGTGTTATTAAAAATGCTTCACATTGTTTTCTTTGTTTATTCTCCCTTCGCGATACTACCAGCGCAAGGTCCGGTCAATTTCTCGTTCTGTAATCCCGCATCGACCTCCAAGTACGAAGTAATACCTAATGAAAATTCCTTGAAACATTGGATTCCTAAAATACAATCCAATAAATAAGGGCGCATTCTGTTGCAATAGCCAACAATGGTTGATAACATAGCAGGATCATGACATTTTTGAATGGCGTGAAATTGCGTTCTTAGAAATGGGACGGGATATTACTGTGGAATCTTCCAGCTCTTCAAACGAAGTTTAACAATTCGAAAAAGACCTTCTTAAAAATAAGGATTCTAGTACCACTTGTATAAAGATGACGTTAAAATTATTTCATTTTCATAAACGTTTTTCCGTTCAATTTATTAAGTAATTTTCTTCGAGAAAAGCGATGATTTAAATTCTAATAGATCTGTCTGTATAGTGACAATGTAGGAACGCCGTATTCAAAAATACACATTTATATTACTGGTCTGAGTTTCATAAAAACATATGCATTTTATGTCAATTTTATGTTTATTATTGCTCAAACATATTTTAAGACAGCATCTTAAGGTATTACAAATATTTTGGCAAGAAAACTACACGACAATGTTGTGCAAGCAGATAAAAGAATATGGAATCAACACAGAAGTCAAAATTGGAAGCCGCTCCAACTACGTCCAACGAACGTACATAAAATTTTATAAGTAACCTTTCAACAGCATAAGCTGCAACGAAATTGTAACACAATTTTTATTCTCGCAAAAATGATATAAAATACGTAACCATTTCACGGAATTGCGCTACTCTCTAATACAGAAAATACCAAACCGTATTTCTTACCTACGTTATAACTTTGAAACTACACATATCGTCACGGCAGGTCCCTAACGGGGTAGGCAGAAATCAGCTTTGAAACAATGCAATTCAAGTAAATAATAATAAAGTCTAATAACACTTGGAACACACACACAACGCCATCAGATTCCAAAGTAGGCGATGCCTTAGTTCAGAAACTTCATATATAAATGTCAAAATACATGTATAGTTATATAAACAATTTTAGAGCCGAACACATACACAGATTCAGAATAAAATATTCATGATCATGACAAGACCACGTGCCTTGGGTGGTAATCGAACCACTACTCGCTAACTAGGTTCACTAACCCCTAACTAAACCAAGGGCCTTAAACATTTGTCATACTAATATGATTATCGTAAATAATGTTATCTAATAGCATGAAATACCACCTAAGTGTGAAATACTCCATTTTATTTTCGGTCCTTGGATATCCACAAAGTGAGCTGAGGGCTGCCAAAGGTTGAATGTGTTTGAATATTTAAAATACTTACTTCTTAACAATGGAGACATCCCATTTTTTATATTCCCGTTTATTACCTGCAACCCTTTTTATGTTGCTCTGTTGGGCACCGCAAAACCGAATAAATGGAGCATTTACAGCACTTTGACCGACTAGGAACTATTAGAAATACACTAGTATACCAGATAAACCGCTTTTAGCCTTAGTTTGACCGTGCGAAGTATCGATAAGATAAGATTGGATAAAATAAGATATTGCTTAACTTACAAACCGTTTGCAATCTGTAAACGATTGTAATTCTATATGTACTTTCGTTTAGAGTCAGATGAGCGTGTGTGAAATAGCCCTAATGTATTAGTACTGTTACTTTTATTGTTATATATATGCAAGGTATATATAACACATAACAATCTAGTCGCTTTTATATAACACTTATATCAAGTTGTTTTAAACAACTTTATAAAAATTCTCTTACTACGGTCCATAATACCCCTTTCCTTGCCACGATAACTCGTACCTGGCGATCTACGGGTTATCCCTCATCCCCTACCCTACCCTACCCTACCCTACACTCTAGGGACCGCTTCAGTTTCAATAACCGAGCTAAGCGGTAGGGTCACTTAGAGATTTATGGAGACCTAAAGACCATTTATATGCGTGTCGAGTTTCTGGTATGTTAGTGCCAAATATTTTACATATTATATTTTATTCGAATAATAACCGGGATTATTGTAAGGATACCTCGATTTATTATTCGGTGGCTCTATAGAATGATTATTAGCTACGTAAACAAAATGGTATCTAAGTGCTAAGCAGTAAAACCGTTTGAAGGAATTATCGAAGAAATAAACTGCACGTTTTCTCTATGGCCCGGCTTTCCCTCTCGGCCCTCAACTAGCTGTGCCCACGGCTTCTCCCCCGTGGAAATCAATATTTTTCCGTTTGTGCAACATTTATCATTGCTGCTCGACTCCTATTAGTCATAGCGTGATGTTATATAGCCTATAGCCTTCCTCAATAAGTGGACAATTCAACATAAAAATAATTGTTCAATGCGAACCAGTAGTCCCTGAGATTAGCGCGTTCAACCAAACGAACTCTTCAGCTTTATAATATTGCTATAGATAAGTAAGATAAGCGGCAGGGTCACATGGGATTAGAACTGGGAAATATGTGATGGATTTTAGTATTAATCCCTTGCTTTATTGTTTGAGAGGTACTTTATTAATGAACATAATAATTTAATTTATATCGTAGTGTCAATTTTTTGGTTGTTAATATTCACTGTCAGTATTACAACTTATTACGCGGCACAGGCGAAATTAGTTACTAAAACGTGTGTTCATAAGGCACAAAGTGGCGTAACGATTCCAATCGATCACTACAGTCGAATACATTACGGGTGAGTCTAGGATTCCCACAGATTAACGTAGTCTTCGTTTGCTAATTAATTCTTACTGTGATTACCAATGTATCGCTCGAAAACTTATCTACCAGCTGCTCAGAAGACAGCGGGTCTATGCACATCATGTTTACTTTTGAAATAGTCTAAATGTTTAGTAGCAAGGATGTAAATGTTTATTAACTTCAAAATATAACGATCTTGAAAATATCTTCGCACGTCAAAAACTTGTTGGTTATCTACTTCGATATATTTATGTACATTTTTATCTGATCTCAAACTTATATAGGTATGTAAATAGTTTTACAAATAGGTACAAAAAATGGGTACTGATGCTCCTTAAACAAATATTTATCCTATTTTGGAATGGAACTCACACACAGCGATCGCCGTCGCTAACCACTGATCCAGTGGACCAATGTAAGTCCATACACTAACGTTATGTCCTAACTTACGCTTATCCTCTTCATGCCCGTTATAAATATAATAGATCCAATTTGCTAACTTCGATTGCTGTTGAGTCAGATAAATAGGTTGGTGGAACAGTTCGTACGTCTACAAATGTTCTGAAGGTATAGGAAATGCAATCTAGAAACTTTAGCGCTACGAGCTAAAGCACTATTTGAGATTATATAAGAATCAGTGCGCAAAGTTCTCACTTACGTCCATTTGAATTTAATCACAATATGTTTCCATTATTTCCGACACTAATAAAATGTGACATTTCATTTGACAAATGCATTCTAAATTCGAAATCCGTGTTTTTAGCCGATGTCATTTAAGCCACGTGTCACGCGCAATATACTTGTGCTACGACAATTCATGGCATTTGAAATAACGAATAAAAAAGTCGTTCGAATGTTTTATAGCGGGATTATTTATTCCATTAGATTAACACGACATTTTTAGAGTAACTTTTAAGAGCGTAGTGAAGTGTATGAGTTACAATACTAACTTAATTCGTTTGAAAGAATATCTGCAGAAAAACATTCCATATTTGTCAATAGACTGCAGTTTTTGAATTACCAGTATTTGGGAAAAAAATTAAGTTTTGTTTCTATTATATAATAGAACTTGCAGTTTTTAGTGTCTGGAATGTTAATGGGATGTTGATCTATTTATTTCATATACTTAATGATAGAAGTATTATATAAAAAAAAGAAAAATAGTGACTACACTCGAAACATTTCATTTCAAAAATTCACAAGTTCTTTATTCGAATAGCAGTGAAAATAATGTCGCGTGCGGCACATTGTCAAACGTTCGGCATGTGTCGACGTCAATCTGGATAGAATGCGTCAAGCCACTACAGCTTCAATGCGATAATCAGGATAAAAACAAAACAAAATCTACTCATTTAATACATATCGTAACGCCAGTTCCCTAACATGGTAGGCAGAAAGCAGCGAGTGCCAAATA
>DWGJ01002518.1:0-15511 GCA_018246895.1 Aspitha aspitha aspitha | reverse complement strand
CGCGCAAAAATGTCGTTTTGTGATTGGTTATTTTTTACAATATTGTTTGATTTTGTTTAATTTTAAAATAGCTACTCCGTAAAATGTGAATTTTGAGTTGTGTGTGTATTCATGAAAAGCAGCGATATATGTGTACATATTATAGTAAGTGTGATAATTACAATGCCTGATTTATTTTAACATTGGTCTTAAGAGCAAATAATCTTTGGACCACTATGTTTAGTTCGTACTTGTGTTCATATAAGTGAAACAATAGTCTCTTTACCTACTTTGCATTTTAGGGCTTTTGATGTAGAGCTATTATACATAGCACAGAAATTACACATTCCAATAGCAGAAATTCCAATAAAATGGACTGAAATAGATGGATCTAAAGTTACACCAGTAATATCATGGATTCAAATGGGCTGCGACCTGGTACTCATCTGGCTAAAATATACCCTGGGCGTGTGGAAAATCAAAATGGACAAAACTGAATAAACACAAACTGTTTACAAAATACAATAGGTAATATACCTATATTATGTAATATTAATTACGTCATCAATAAATGCATATTTCAGTATATTTAAAAAGCAACATTGTGTTTATTTTTCTGGTACCTACCCTGGTATTTACCCTTCCCAATCTTTAAGTAACGATAAGTATATTCAGCCTCCCACTCCAGGGGGTCTGAGTTCAAATCCTGGCGCTCAATTCTTGTTACATTTTACATAATGTTACATGCACACTTGTATCATGCCTTTTATAAATTAAAATTCAAATATTATTCACTATAACTGTGAAGGTAAATATCGTAAGGCTAGCCTACACACCTTAAAGATGTTATAAAATGTCTACTATAAATTTGCACAAGACCAGCGTGATAAGACACGCCTGAACCCCTGTCACCTTGATAAGAGACCTGTGACTAGCACAAAGGGATTTGCGTAGCGCGGGCAGTGCGCAGTGATCCTTGTAGGCTCGTTGCACGTCCACACTTGATACCGTGAGCGAGCGCCACGGCTTGCGCTCCGCTGCACGGCTCGTCTAGTGTATACGCAGCTAAGTGCCAAGTGCTACAGCTATTGGTCATGACTGAATTTTCTTCACATTTATGATCCATAATACATAATATTGTAATGTTCAATTGAAGTTTTGGTTAAGTAAAAGAGGGAAATACCTTGAAGACATGCAGTTATTTCAATAAAACAGAAGGTTAAAAAACAATTGATACACTTTATTAATCTTATTACACATGTACAATATATGAAAGAGTTAAATATAGACATTGTATATGTTGACATAAAAAATAATTAAGATTCATACAATAGGCAAATTTACAAACCATTAACATATGTATGATGCAACAGTATAAGTAGGTACTTCTCGAGAAAAATTGAAGCTTATGACAAATTTGAGCATTTCTTCATAAAGAGCACAATCAGCTAAATGAAACGAAGAGATACTCTGAAGCAAATTTCCTATCTTTATTATTTATTTTGTATTATTCCCTTTAATAAACTGTTATTTACCCTATAAAACGTGTAACAGGCTATTTTAATGACACCCGATAAGTTGTCACGCGTGCTGCTTATCGGATCAAAAACATGCTGTTGCAAATTAAACCAAATTACGTATAAATATCTTAAAAACATTATAAAGACCAAAAACAATTCTAAATTTAAGTTTTCCCTTTATTACCTATTGAATAGATACTAAACAACTTCATGGTATAGTTTTATTCACGTACCGACAATCACTTACTACAAAAATATATGACGTTACAATATTAGGGAATGTGCAGTTAACACCAAGAAAATATTGTTTGTAACATTGAAAAGATTACTTAAACAAATCCAGACATACGAGTCGTGTTTTCGTAAGTCGTTCATATCTTGAGAAATACAAGAATGTTATGATAATGCGAAGGTGGATTTTCGTGCTGTATGTATTACCTACATACATATATATAGATAAATTTAGAAGATACAAGTCGTAGAGTATATATTGAATCATGCGGTTATCAATATATAATATTATAACAATGACCATTTAACTATTCTTATACAAAGAAAAATATATTAAGTAATGTTAATAAATGCGTGTGATATTTTCATGTTCTTAGATTTATCAAAATATTCCGTTGGATTGAAATTATGAATGAATTAAATCTTCGCGATGATTATACCCTTCCGACTGGCAGTCCCGGATTACGGCCAACACTGAACGAAAGAAAAATGAAAACGTTAAACCAGCTGTAAAACATTAATAGCCTTGTTGAAAGGGGATTTGGCCAAAACGCCATTCGATGGAACGGTTTTAAGAATTCAATTTTTCTTTCGCTTCCAACTTAACATTCTAACACGAGAAAACGAAAAACCGTTAGCGCAACTGTCTATTATATTGTACTAAAATGTATTGCGCGCACTTACAGGCTTCATCGCATTTAAAGCTCCGCCATATTATTTATACACATTTCAATTCGTTGTGATTTTTTGGGTCGGGATTAGACAACAGTTATTCCTAGTTTTTTTTATGGAAAGCGCAGTTCACAATTTATACTGCTTTTTAAATGTATGTTTGTCGTTGGTAAGTGTGGAGTTTAAAAAAAGATTTCTTGACTTTGAGGGTATCAAGTAGTATATGTAGTATGTAGTATGTTTATCTATAAAATCCGCGAACAATAATGCTCCATTTGTATAAAATAGTTTGTCTTTAAAATAGATAAACATATGGTACACGGATTTTTAAATATTTTTTCCAACTCCCAATTTAACACAAGTATCTCTTAAATATGTTGTTAACTGTGATAAACATTTTTAGGTAACTTTATAAAGCCCCCCCTAACACAAATAGCGTTTGTAATATCAAAATATTTAATTATGAAACAATTTAGTCACACAAGGAAAACAATTTTTCTAAAGGAGTTTCCCCAACGTTAAAATTTATACATAAGCATAGCTACTGCATTTCAAAACTAAAACAAACCAGTAACCAGTAAGAACCAGTTAAAATATACAAAGATTAACTGGTTGTTACCTGAATTTCACAAGGTGACCAAAAATTGGAAACGCATGTATCGCGAGAGGGGTCTTTATATACGACCATGCAAGCATGATATCCCAACGTATGTATTAAATGATTTTAAATACACCAATCACACGCAATTGCCTCTAGTAATATTGAAATATGTAATTAAGATAACAATTTGAACGATATAACATTCCACATATACAAGTGATGAGGAATTTGAAGAATTTCATTCACAATAAGCGACTGTAACAAAGTTAAATTGGCCAAGAATATTTTTATACCTTAAAGTCAAAGACCATTTTGAGGAATTGCTCATAATGTATTGTGATGACGCCATCCTGATCTGTGTCAAACTGTCGGAATGCAGATGTCAAGGTCTGAAAACAAAATAATTCGTTAATAAATTAGTTGCAACTATTAATTTAGTCATAATTAAATTCTTCATTGGAGCCTAACAGTATACTTACATATAATGTTATACAGCACTGTATGAAGTCATCAAATAGTATTGTGCCTCTGCCGAATCTATCAAACTTTTGGACCATGGTATTAATAATATCATCTGACAATCGGTAACCGAAAGCAGTGAGTGCATTTTTCAGTTCCTGTTTGTCAATGTTACCCGAGTTGTCCCTGTCAAACGATCGGAAGCAGTTCTGCCAATCGCTTACGTACTTCCATAACGCGCCGAAGTCATCGAATGATATTACACCTCTATTTTGCTTATCGAACATACCTAAAAAGACGAAAAATACAATATAAACTTCATCCAATAGGAATATAGTTATTGATCACTTCATAGAAAATTTGTGTATCGCAAAAAAAATAATGTGGGAGACATTAAAGTACTTTGAACAATAAATACTTTGGATTATATTTTGTCCTGGACAGTAATTTAACAGTTGCAGTTATTAATAGAATTGGCAAATCACTTTTTTGTAAGATTCTGGAAATATGAAGCTCTGGTGTATGCTAATATTGAAACACATTTTCCTATAAACTAACCATTGTACTAAAATGCTACCGTCACCGTAGGCTATTGCAAAAAGAAATGTCTACAAGTATGTTACCTTAATGAATTACAAATAATTTGTTTTAAGATATCATTTACAAACATTAAGTATTAGAACCATAATGTAACTTAACTAGTAACTATAAAATGAACATCTAATGGAGAAAGATACATTATTTACTTCTTACCCATCAGCACATAAAAATAACAACAGATATGTCTATCTGTTACATTAAACAAAAATGTAATAGTACAGAATTTAACAAATGCCATTAAAAAAGTCACCATATGTCCTGGTCACCAGTAAGTAGGTACCACCAGTATTCAGATTTAAACTATTGGTGCCAAAGTATACATGAAAAGATTACAATTGCTGCAAGTGCTCCCTTGAGTTTAGTTAATCACATGGATAACAAATACAACTTAATATTATTGTATTATAAATCATTATATATATAAAAATCCCATGTCACGATGTTCGTTTGCTTTAATCTCCAAAACGACTGAACCGATTTCAATGACATTTTATAGATATCTATTGTTTGGTCCAACTTAAATGATAGGGTTTCTTTATCTCAATTGACAATCGCATTTTTTTATGTAAAATTTTCTTATAGGACAACAGTGGGACAAACATCATGTACGGGATTTTGACATATATGATTTAACATATTTAACCACGGAAATGCGTGGTCAGGTCTCCTAGTATTTATATACACCTTAAAAGATACTATCAATTTGAGGTTGTAAGCATAACTCCTTTATTACCAAAGTACCCACATGATCGCTAATATACTTAAATACATAACACACCTTACAAAACATTTCACAATAATCATCATAAAACACTTACCTATCATGAGGCGAACTGTCTCAGGATTAAATGGATTCCAGGTGCCATTGGAGAGAGCTTGTTGCAGCTCATCAGCTGATATATACCCACTTCTATCTTTGTCAACTCTGTGAAGGAAATAAATAAATCAAATTAATTATGTATATATACATAAAGCTGTGATAGCCTAGTGGTTTGAAATTCAGCCTTCCACTCGGGAGGTCTGGGTTCGATGTGTGCAGGTTTCCTCACAATGCTTTTCTTCAGTGTTGTAGCAAGAGATATTTACATTTTTAGTTATAAAATGCACGTAACAAGTCCGAGGTGCAAGCCAAGGTCAAACCTAGACCCCCAGAGCGGCAGGCTGAATTTCAAACCACTAAGCTATCACTGCCTAAAATTAATTAAACTATATATAATATGTTTCTATGTTCTAGCAATGTCATTATACAAAAGGATATTTATGATGAATGAGCATGCTTGCATATTTGTTACTAGATGTGCACGCGGCTTCGCCCGCGTTGAAATCAATGTGTCACAAAGTTTTTTTCCGCGTAAATACAGACCCCGCGAGAATTCTAGGATAAAATGTATCCTGTATCTTGCTCCACAATCTCCTGTGTATTCCAGTAGAAAGCGCTGGCTCGTGGAGGTAATATTTTTTGGCGGCGTATTATTTAAAATGTATAATATCTTCTAAAGTATTTATCAGTTTCATATAGTATAAAAGACAATTTTGATCTACATTAAATATCGAAGCTAACGATTTATTTTAACATTTATTTAGATAAGGATTAATATTCAACTGAAGAAAATAGCTTCGAAAATAACGTAATATTTTTAATTGAAATTTTGGACATAAATGTAGTTATTGTGAGTTAACCCTAAGAGATAGATATATGCTATCGCGGTCTTTTCTGTAGTATTTTTATAGATCTACAATTGTCTAGTACATTACTTTAGTGTATCTCTGCTGGTTTACACAGCGCACGCAAGTAAAGCTGTCAGCAGGCGACATTTTCTAGAACCATGCACCCTCTTCTAACTGTAATCACTCCTCCCTCTTTTCTGCGATAAAAAGTAGCCTATGTCCTGTCTCAAAGTCCACACTAACTCTGTACCAAATTTCATTAAAATCGGTTCCGCAGTTTAGGCGTGAAAGTCAAGCAGACAGACAGACAGACATAGTTACAATAGCATTCATAATATTAGTAGGGAAGTAAGGATTCATTATGTTTTGTATTTGCTTCAGTATAATATCCAGGAAGTATAAGTCGAGCCCTACGTTACTTTGCCTCAATGAGTCTACCAGAGTATTCTCGTTGTTTTTGTTAGTACAATATTTTGTGTGAAATAGACACCGTTATTGGTTCATACTGATGAACCATACAATACAGAAGTAACCAACCAAGATGCTTAACTTAAACTTTGTGCGAATCAATATTCTAATAATTATGGAAGTACTTGACGATTTTGTGCTTTATTTTTTTAAAACTTTATAATTTAAAAAGAGTTGTATTAGCCTCGTTGACACTGTGAGGACATAGGCACTTATATTACATCCAAGTGATAGTTTCAGATTTCTTTGTTTTTTATAAAATAGGAGTGCCTGGTCTAATTCAATGAGGATTATTACATATATATACTCATCCTAACTGAATTAAGATGAAACAGAAAGGTTTTAAAATGCAATAAAGTTAGTCTTGTTCATACTAAGAAAATACTGAATGGTTTATGGCATGTTACTAATTTGTTCATGTTGCTCATACATACATATGGCCACATGTATTGCCCATATATAGGATTACCACCAGGTAATCCTCTTAAACTATGATGCTGATAAACTTCTTTAAAGTCATATCTTCTTGATAGTAAAATAACTCCTAAACAAACACACACATACAATATACTATTACTTTCTTCCAGATACTGTACCTCCTGAAGATATCCCAAAGAAACTCCCTGCTAGGCATCGGCGATTGAAAAGACATGGTGTTCTGCAACAAAAAAACCAATCATTAGTTATTCTTCCCATTTGGAATTTTAAGTAAAATCGCATAGACCTGTCTCTTATGTTATTTGTACAACAAAGACAGGATTTTGTATCTATACAAATAATAAGATAACTTATACTTTACTTCGACTATATATAACTGTGTTATAATATATAACAATTCTATAGTATATTTTGATCATATTATAGTAGTTTAAGTTAGTTCAGTTTTGATTTGATGATTCATAACAAATGAAACTGACTTACATACAGTCATTACTTTCGTTTTGTAGTAATATAGAATTTTGATTTAGTGATTTTGAATGTCCAAGACAACTTTAAGAAAATTAATACATTAGAGAACGAATGGAACTACACAATTTTTATACCTTCAACTCAAATTAATGGTTGTTTAATTGTTTTATGTTAATACTTATCTATGGTGTCAGTCATGAAATAGTGAATAGTGAGTCTAGTGAATCTAGTCTTTGAGTGATTATAACATGATATGACATTATCTATGATTTGGCTACAGACCTCTCATATCGTTAAGACATAGACCAAGAAAAGGAGGACTTTGCCAGTCCGTTCTAATATCCTATGCTTACAGCAGCAAAGTGTATAAAGTATTATCTATGGACTTTGTCATGCAATAAGGCAATAGGTAAATACTTTGCCACATGATCGTCAATGAGTGTTTACAAAAGCGCTCGATAGGATTAATGGAGCTACGAGGCCATGTGTTTTAGATACTGCTGAAGATACTAAACCCATTAGCACAATTATTTTAGTAAATATATTTTCAATTTTTTCAATATGTCTCATTAGATAATAATCAAAAGTTTCCTAAAATATTTTATTATGAAGAACATATTCAATTCAAAGTTAAAAAAACATCTTAAAATTTAATTCTCATAATGTATGCCTTTAAAATTAATTAATATATGGAAGGAGCGAGCCCATTTACAGATGAATTTTTTTAAAGCTATCATCTGTAATTTGATTGATCAATAATAATATAGCCTTTTACTATATCTTAATAATATTTACATAGAATATTGTACAATATTTTTATTCAAAGAATAATTTCTAAAGATTATTTATGTAAGTATTTATACTTACAAAAATTTTTCATTCTAATATTTTCATTCATTAATAATTTTATTTCTATTTACACATAATTTTTTTTCTTCATTAATTTTACTTTTGTCATCAATTTATTTTACGTTATTTGATTTATATTTTATTACTATACTGTACTTGCTTTTAACTATAGACTATGAATTCATATGTAGGTGTACATTCTAAAATGCCGTATAGTTGCCCAGATCAGACTTTTTTATTAAAAATAAAAATAAAGACGAAGAAAAACGTGAAAATGGAAAATCGCTTTGCTACATGTGGATGTACGAGGAAGATCAGTTCAAAAGTGCCTGTAATGTCCAAGGCTGTTTGACGCTTTTGATGGAATTAAAAAATGGGATAAAAGTTTGTCAGGACCGTAACTGATGAAAGTCCTTAGAATCCGCCTACTCCTTGAGTAATAGGCGTGACTGTATGTATTTAGATTTTTTTTATACCTCAATAATTTTTAATGTACTCGACTCGTCAACGTAAATTGGCAACCCTGATCATTGTCATGGTATTGACGTTTTGAGAATTGAAGTTTCAATTTTTAATCTTTCTTAACCCTCTTGTAAACTTGACAGTAGCCGAAAATATGGTTGGTGTTTAGATTTGTGAAATTTATCTTAGTTTTTCATAGTAATCATTAATAATGTTAAGTTGTTTACATTAACTATTCATTTTAGAAGTATTTTAATGAAGAGATAATATGATATTTTGCATAGAATGTTGAATTTAATAAAATAGTTGTAATCTTTGTAATTCTGCAGGCCACATCCAAAAAGAAGACTAGGAAGTTAAGGGGACACGTTAGTCATGGCCATGGTCGTATCGGTGCGTACCGTGTATTTTCTGTAGTAAAAATTGATTAATTGAGAATAAGCACAAAGTGTTATTTCTGGAACCTGTTTTGTACAAAAGAGCTATATTTTCAGGCAAGCACCGCAAGCACCCCGGAGGTCGCGGTAATGCTGGTGGCGAACACCATCATAGAATTAACATGGACAAGTACCACCCTGGATACTTTGGCAAGGTATTGATTTGTGATTATTTATTTTATTTACAATTTGATTAGTCTAGCATGAACTTTTCAATTGACATCCTATCCTGTATGTAATAAATTAAACAAAGATCAACTATTAGGTTCAAAAGAATAATGTTAATTCAACATAGCACCAAAGAACACAAAGTGTATGGTGTGTTCTCTGTCAGAAATAGTGGTGACTCTATAATGGAATGGAAACAACCCCAAAAACCATTTTACATTTGTAAAAAAAAAAATAAACTGGGGATTTGAAGTATAGAGCTCATCGGCCTACTTAATATCCATGTCACTATACTCCAAAATCATTCTAGTCTGCTCTTCGTTATGTGTGCTTATGTCTGAAGATAATTTACATTTATGTTATGGTCAGTTGAATAAATAGGGATAAAAATGATATGTAATTATAGGGGTACTAAAAATTGATGGACCATTCAGAATCATGCACTGTCTTATTTGTTATCATTAGAAACAACATGAAATTTTAAACTGGGAATCAAGCAGCTAGTGGTGAACCCATAGCCTGTAAGATTTTCATTAATAAGAAAACAAATTGAATTCCATCATTTTGATAAATCAATGTGCAGGAAGGTACTGGAGAGGTACAGGAAGATTATTCATTATTGTATAATAATCACTTTCAGTATATAGTTTTTCCACTTTCTTTTAGCTCGGAATGAGAAATTTCCACTTGAGGAGAAATAAGGATTTCTGCCCTGTTCTGAACTTGGACAAATTGTGGACTCTAGTGTCTGAACAGGCCCGTTTGAAATATGCTTCAGCTACCGATGGCAAGGTCCCTGTTATCAACATAGTAAAAGCAGTGAGTAGTCAATAGTCTATATATCTCAAATTTTACTGATGAAAAAGGCCTTTGTAAAGTTGTTTTCCAGAAAATTAATAGAGACATGGCCAAAAACTATGGGGAGGTACAATGTTCTAAAAATGACCATCGTAACTATGAACTATTGCTATTAAATGTTACATGTCACTTCTCACATCACATCACATGTCAGTTAAAAGGTGCTATTCAAGACCTATAGTGTTATTCAAAGACTGACCAATAGTTGTTAGAGTTTTTTCTCACTGCATTAAGTCATTATAAACCTTTTTCTTCATTCATACTTTACAAAGAAATAGCGCTACACTGAGTCACAATATCATAGCTTGAGAATATCATTCGTATATATAAGCTCTCAAGTCTTGCAGTTACAACAGTAATGTACAAATCCTTTTAATTACAATGCCACTTTTGTATAAAATACTCTAATTATAAAAATTTTATTTCAGGGTTATTACAAGTTACTCGGCAAAGGCAAGCTTCCTAAACAGCCAGTTATTGTAAAGGCAAAATTCTTCTCAAAAACAGCTGAGCAGAAAATCAAGGCTGTAGGTGGGGTGTGTGTATTGTCTGCATAACATAAGTATATAATAAACAATCTGAAAAGCTGATTTTTAAGTTTTATTCTTAAACTTCATATCCCTGTATTAAGTTATGCCTAGTTATAATTTATAGGTTTATTAGGATATTGGATAAAATAAAATATTATACCTAGTTATTATTGTTGTGTTAGAGTGAAGTCTGTGAGGACCAGATCTTAGTTATTTTATAAAGGCTGAAAGTATACATATTGTCAATACAGATAAGAACGATCAGCAAGTTTGGATTGTGTTTACTCTGGCAGGTAACAAGTATTAAATAGGGACCTGAAATTTGTTAATTATAAAGCTCATATTTTATAAATGTTCTTCAGAATATTATTTGACTGATTGCCGGACACGGTATGATTTCAGTTTCACCACCCTGCTAGATGCCCCCAAACAAATTTTTTATACACTTCATAACAGAAAAGCGCCATCTATTGGTGTGAAAGTGCACGTCCGAGTAGGTACCTTGTTCGATAACCGTTATAGAAACAAAAACTATTCGCCGGATTTTAACGACACTTGGTACAATGATTTTTCATAATGAGCTAGTTATAGTATACTTTTCATCACGCTACAATCAATAGGAGCAGAGCAGTGAAGGGAAATGGGAATACGGAAGGAGTTACTCCATTTTTTAAGCTCCTACAGCCATTAAATAGTGGAGAAATACTGTTTTATACCCGTGCAAAGCCGGGGCGGGCCGCTAGTAGATAATAAATTTATTATAGACTAAAATTTGGAAACACCAACTTTCCAGTCTAAGTTCTGGTTACACCGTTTCATATGTTTGTAATTGACTCCTTGTAAAAATATGCTACATCAGATATTATGTACACACATTGAAGTAATAGAGTGCTAAACTGAACCTATGTTTTGGTGATACTGTACTAAACAATAATAAATCATTGATATTTATATAAAAAATTTAATATCATGTATATGGGATAATAACTTCAATATACTTAACTAAAAACTAAAATAAATACATGCCTTTTGTTAGATTTCAGCATAAATATGGACCCTTTGCTTTGCTAAGATGCTCCTTGATATAATAATATCATGTGGTGGTATTACTTAATATACAATGTCATCACATGCATCATAAGCATATACATATAAATAATATGCTACTGAAAGTCAATCTAACAAAAATTTACAGAACCTGTAAACTCTATCTTGTTACAATTAGACTGCCAATCCATTGGATTAGAGTTGAATCCAACCAAATTTCTGTTAAGTGCACATAATAAATCTTCACATTGGTTTTGGCTTAGTGCATTATTAATTAGGTAGGCTGTAGCCTACATCTATATATATAAATAAAATTGAAATGTTTGTTTATGATTACAAAATAACTGCTTTCTCAGATGTTTATAGTTATTTACATGATAGTGCGTTTTAAATTTTTCTTTCTCTGTTTATTTGAGCCAATTTCGGGAACTACTGAACTGATTTTTATGGGACTTTCAGTGGAACTTTTTATTCCACGACTCCCAGAATATTGGGATGTAGGCAGATAACACCGCAGAGTAAAGCTTGTTTCAAATATAATTATGTTATGTATATAGACTAGAAATAAGACCAATTAGGAAAACTGCTTTAAACTGAGATGAGTTTAGTAACAACTAGTAACAAGTAACATATGGTCACTACTCCAATGGATAAGCATCATCAGACACTAAAGTTCAAATGTTTCTATTAATCCATAATTTCATACACTTATAATTACTATGTATTTGACTGATATATCAAATATTCATTGACCATTACTACTAAACAAGTAAATATCAGTCATGGAAGACAATTATCAATTGCTGTTATGTGTAAATTGTAAGAGTTTGTCTTAGTGGTTCATTTGGTGTTTGTGTTTGAATAGTTTCTTGGGGCCGAACTTGCTTAGCCTTTTTCCTTGCTGCATCACTCTCAGCATAATACATGCCCAATCTAGTTTTTATTGCAGCCAAAGCGGCTCCATTGATTTCATCATGAAATATATTTGTGTATCTCCATTGTTTCACCATCGGGCCCTTTTCTCTTTCCTTCTTCACTTTTCTATCTTCTTTATGTAGTGTTGCATCTACTTCAATAGTATGGTAATTAGCTGTGTTAGAAATAGGGTTTTCATGTTGCGGTTCTGGTTTAGTTTGCAAGAGAATGAAGGCAGTAGTTGGCTGTGTAGGTCTAGTCACTGTTGATTGGAGGAGAATACCCATACTTCCCTGTGGACCATTCTGTGTTTGATAGAAATTTGCAGGGGTAGAAGTTGTAGCTAATGCAGCGCTCGCATATTGATTTTCAAAATAATTATCAGCAATGTTAACAAGATGACTAGTGCCGGGATATGTTATTGGCGTAAAAGATTCCTGAGGAACACTAAGTTGAGCTTGTTGTGTATTTTCATGTTGTAAAGTTATTTCCATATTTCTCTTAGACTTCGGCATTGTGGCTGTTATATTATCTGCATCATATGTTTTAATGTAATCTTTCCACATCTTGGAAATATTAATTTCTAGGCCAGCAATTTTATCTAATCTTATGAAATCCTTCAACCTATGGGTATGAACAATTGAATAGATGTGATTTTTAATTTGTTCTACAATCCCAGCAGGTAATCGCACCTCGCCTGAGCGGCGGTGGCTGTTTTTCCCTCGGTTGTCGCTAGGAAACATGACACCGTCATCCATTTTTTTACAAAGAACTCTGACCTTTCTCTCAGTTATGGCATGAATATTTTTGAACGCCGTTTGACATACTTGGGTTTCCCTTCCTTTAACTCGAACAAAATACTCGAAGGTGCATGTTCTTCGACTGCTTGATTTAACTCGTTTTCTTTTTACATCTACTTGTCGCATCAGTCCAAATAGATAGGCATTTTGTTCATCGTGACTCTTCATGGAATAAAACCCCTGAAACGTTTTTAGTCTTACGTCTTCAGGTATTTTTTGATAACATTTTCGCCGACAATTACAGTCAGGACCCGGTTTTTTTGGTGGCATTACCTTTCCATTTGCATTTACATATTCGAGGCCTGCAATTCTTAGCCGTTTTTGTTTTTGCTTGTGCCATTCTGAAATAAATGATAATAAATAGTTAAGTGCAATCATATATGATTATTATAAATAATTATATCCATTTCATAATCGGCAACATCTACATATATGTTCTACACGTACTTTCACGACAAGACTGTCATAGACGTTTTACTTGAATATATTGTCTCAAAACCTTTATAGAACAACTCATGAAAATACAAATTATTCGCGGAAGTCTTTGAAAATTACCGTACGTATCAAAAATGTAGTAAGTGTCAACTGTTTTGGACAATAAAATGCTGGAAACAAAAGCAACACCCTATCATACAACTACTACATTGGAAGATGTTTAAGTAAAACATTAGGATTGAGAAGCCCAAAATTACCTTCTGGATTTCGTATTCGTCTCTTCACAACTTTTCCATTTTTATTAAGTTTTACTTTTCGATTATTGCTTGAGACATCCGCCATTTTAGTATCGGAGCACGGAAATACAAATGTATTGTACTCTGTGGAACGGAATTCAACAAAGCCCTCTTATACAGATAAATTAAGCCACAAAAATTGTTCTCTTTCACTGTTTTATTGTAATATAATGAAAGGAATCAGACTATTTTCATTTAGCATGAATTTACAATTTCCTACATTAGATATCTAATTATTTATTAAGTACGTACAGTGACAATCACACAAACTACATTTTGAAAAACTTGGATAACAGACTAAAATACCCACGGGTTATCTAAATTAAACATAAAAACCTAGGTATTATTGATAGACGCTAAAAGAGATAGCAATGAAATTGTATGGTTCTAAATTTTGTCATGGAAACCATTTTCATTCATATGTACCTATTCTTAATAATAATACTCTATATTACTTTCACAATACAGTTACAGTGACAATTGTCAAGATTTATACATTACATTGACTAATCTGTGGTCAGTACGTTTCCAGAAAATGGTCGGTTTGTGTGTTGCTAAGTTTGACACGTATTTAACTATAAATCGTAAATAAGAGCAGTTTACCATGCTGTTATCCTGACTGGGCACTTGAAATTATACATGTTTTTTTTTTATTATAAGAATGGAGTTCCGTGAAACACTATTAGCTGCCCAACGAAATCAACAACAAAAATCATCTGTAAGTTTTTACTTTTAGTTGTTTTTCCGACTAATTTCCTACCTATCTACAGTATTAATTAAATATAATATATTCATATTTGTGTCTGGACATGTAATTCTAAATGTATAGACATATTTAAATCTATCTATATTTTTTGATGATCATCGATCACCTTGATGGTAATATTTTATTCATTCATACGATTCACTTTAAATTCTCTTTAGATTCTAGAATCGTAATAAGGTTTATGAAAACTGAGGAATTTAAACTAATGTGCTTTATAAATAATGTTTAAGTGCGTTTAAAAATCTATTATCTGTTATATCTGTTATACGTTATTTCAGGATAATCATTATTATAAAGCTCGGTTCGATCCCCCGAAGAAAGAACAAAAAGCAAAAGATAGGCTGTCTGCTAACATACAAAAGTTTTTAGCTAAAAAAGATGAGGAAGAAAAACAAAAAAAGTTAGAAGCCCAAAGAAAAAGGGAGCAACTGTTTGCTAT
This sequence comes from Aspitha aspitha aspitha, assembly GCA_018246895.1. Classification (NCBI taxonomy): domain Eukaryota; kingdom Metazoa; phylum Arthropoda; class Insecta; order Lepidoptera; family Hesperiidae; genus Aspitha; species Aspitha aspitha. Next base: position 402 of record DWGJ01002518.1, on the reverse strand, counting down.
GCGTGATTCTAAGGCATTGAGAAAGATTCAAAAAACCTTGAAAGTCATAAAATCAGCTAATAAATCTGTGTTAGCTGATGCAATTGATAGAGACCACACTGCAGTGACGAGGGTAGGGCCTGAGCAGCCAGATCAAGATGACTATGGCTATGAGTCTCAAGAGGCAGCGGCTCTGTATGAAAAAATGATGCTTAAATACAGTAAACTCCCTGATGAACCTAAGTTTCCTGTAACCAGTAAGTAACTCATTTTTCCTGAAATTATAGTTGAGAAATTGTAAAAATACTTATTACCCCTATTACCGGTCCACTTATATACCAGAAGTGACCATCTTAGTCCTCAAGAGTAGCAACACATCTGTGACCGACTTCTGATAGGGTAACTACTAACACTTACTAACTG
>DWGJ01002517.1:0-15520 GCA_018246895.1 Aspitha aspitha aspitha | reverse complement strand
ACTGGGAAAATAAGAAATTAATCGTTTCTACAACAGTAGCGTAGTTTTGCTGTGGAATCTGGGCATAACAGTTGCAACGAGTGTGAAAACAGTGAAAAATGGACAACAAAGCAATAAAATTCAGTGAATTTAACCCACAAACAGACAATTGGGATAACTATATCGAATGCTTAGAATGAATTGAATTAAATTAATTAAATGAAAATAACACTTTGTATTTAATTTTCTAGCATTTTATTTACTTTATTAACCTATATTGATATGGTAATAAATAATACGATATAAGTTACTGTATAGCAACACACCTTACTAGCACTGCCATCGAGCACAGCAACAGAATTTGGCAGTTTGACTGTCTGAGTCTGTGGAGTGATTACAACCTGTGGGGGCTTGTTTATCCTTTTGGGTGGCAACACGGTCACATTGGCGAAGCCTTCACCGTACGAATTTGTCCCATTTACTGTCACCTTAAATCTGTATTGTCCTTCAGTCAAGTCTGTTAGAGTCACTGTTCCACCATTTTGATTCATATTGCCTTTAACAACAGTTCTTAATTAATAAATAAGCAATCATTTCAAATCGATAATAAAAACATTTGATTAAAGTATCTATAAATGATAATGCTAAAAGCTTAACCATAGTTTTGTATGGGGAGTTATGGTAATTATGGTACTTTTTAGGCCGAACTGGACAAAATATCTAAAACAAGAAAATAAAACTTTACTAGAATGTTAATATGTAATTTTTAAGAAGATAAATGTAATTTAAGGGCAATTTAGAAATCTCATAATAAGTAACATGCTATGCAGCCATAAGTGGTTATATGATTTTATTCTAGAGAAGATATAACAATATACCTGTAAAACCGCCCTTTGGTTGGTCGACCAGCGTCCAAACATAATTATAATGGCTAGAAGTAGATTTTTCATCTGGTATTGTGTATGCAGCTAAAGTTACTTGATTATCAGGAAGCTGGACCTTTAAAAAATCAAATGTTAACATAACTTAATTGAAGGTGGTAGCAACCTAAGTGATCATTTTCATTGAAATTCCATCACCACATAAACATATTTCTTCTGCTAAAAAGCACTCTACACTGGAGTTGTATGAGATGTGATTTGTGACCAGCAGTGAGTTGTCAAAAGGGTTGCGGACTAAGAACCATTATGATGCCCTCACCTTTTTGAAACTGAATATTATAATTTTTTATATATATTGCTAAACTTAACATCACATATTATGTTCACTGAAAATCTAAAACATGAAAATGGTGGTCAAAATCGCTTTAGATTGGCACAATATTATGAGATACTAATATTACCTCTTTAGATAGAATAGAAACTGTTAAGTTCTGTCTTGGAGCTGGTATATCACTGACATTATCAGTTTTGCTCTCGCTAGCCAGCTCGTTAGTTTTTTTCATAGATTCAATGGGAACAGTTGGGCCTTTGGAAAATGGTCTGGTTATTTGTACACATGCACCTTGAGAATTTTCTTCGAAACCTAAATTACATTTGCAAATACCATTGCGCGATTTCAGACCTAAAGTAATACATTCAGAGTTGTAAGGGCAGTCATCAGCACCCACTTCACAGGGCACCTTCTCTAAGAATCTTGAAGCAGCCAGCATCATGTCATTCTCATTACTCTCTGAATATTTATCATAACCTTGTTGCTCGTCGTCATCTATATTTGGCAAATTGTTCAAAAACCTTGCAAGGAAGTTAGTATCATCATCTTCAGAAGGCACATCATTGCGATGATTTGAGTAAGAGTATACTGAATCTTCTTCTGGTAAGAAATTATTCACTTCCCTAAAGTTGGATTGATCCAACAATTCAGACCAGTTTTCTGTAACATTGTTAAAAATCAATACAATAAGTGGTGATAAGAGAGATATTAGAAGTCACGATAAAGGTATTTTTTTTTATAAAACAACCCATTTCATCATATCATGCCATAATCATATTTTATCATTAATATCTTGTTCTGGAACAACATGTATTTTATATTAATCTAGTTGTATTTGATTCTCAGTCATTTTTGCTCAATAAATAGTTGTAGCACTTAGCTCAGTATGATTATGGATGAAATAAAACAAAGTCATAAAAAGATAAGTCATATGACCACAATAAAGGTAGATTTTTAATTGCTTTACAAATTTTATAACCATTATAGGTTTGCATTTGACTATGATTGCATTTGATGGTAAATGAGATGCAGCCCAGAATATTACACAGTAGCCTAGAAAGTGCTTACTCACTGTTGACTTGAGAAAATTGTGAGTTTTAAAATAAACAAAAATCTTTTTGAAACGAAAACTAAATAGGTACTCCATAATTACTGTTTGGGGCTACATGTTAATGTGTTTCAAAAGGGTATTAATAAAGAAAAACAGGTATCACAAATGTTACATTACTATTATAGCATCACACCAGTACAAGGAGTGCCAAATATCTCTATCATTACAAACCTGATATGTGTCTTCTATAGTTGATTTGAATTGAAGTTTAGCAATATCCAATATTCTCTTGATAAGACTACTTTTTAGACCACTAGTTTCACAATGTAAATATTGTTACAGTAGGCATCAAGGAAATAGAAAATAATAACTTATGGAAAAAGCTTCTTCGAGCTCTATGTCCCTGATGAGGGACTAAAGGATATCATCATCATCATCATCATCAAACACTAGGCATAGGCTGCAATATATTAATGTTCCCATGGGAAAACCTTTACCACAAGCATAAGGACTATCTTGAGGGTCTCTAACTAGTTTTAATGGTCAACATAAATTTTACAAAAATAAGAACCACTCATAAAATTTTCGCTATTAATAACTTAAACAAGAGATAATTATTTTTGTTAGTTTCTCTTAACAATTATTAGTTATAATTAATAGCCACATCAGAACTAATAGTGTTCCAGCTTTATTACACATTTTATGTTTATTGGTTAAAAACTTATAATATATAAAAATAGCATACTGATGTTACATACCATTTGCTAAAACTGGCTTTACAAGAATCATGGAGACATGTGTGTCCCATTTATGACCTCCAACCCTAGGAAGAGGCAGGCATAGTTCATTGCTGACACATTCTACATGAAAGCATCTAGTTTCAACTATGAACACTATATTGCAAGTGTTGGCGAGGCAACATGCCATTACACATTGCCTGAGACCCTTGAGATCAGTTTTTTCAGAGTAATTACCAGCAGTCAAATTACCTAAAATATATACCATTTAAGTAGATTTATTTAGATTTTTAAAATGTACTTTTTATTTACATAATATCTTTAACATCTGTTAATGTTTTATTCTATTTCTACTTGTTTTTTTGTATTCATGTGGAAAATAAACACTATTATTATTATTTTCCTCTTAATATTCTGGTGTGCAGTTAAATATTAAACATTCTCATATGTAGTTCCAAAACACGGTTCTAATATCCATCCATATGGTATTGAAAAACACAAGCAGTTGACCAATATAGAATTTCAATATTTTGTAATATTTTTGATTCCTATGATAAAATGATTTTTAACAACTTAATTAAAATTAAATGAACCTAAATATAATAATAATATTAAAATGTAATATGAAAAGTAGTACATTGATATTTATAACATATAAATGTCTGTTTTTAAAATAAATAGCAATAAATTATATTTTCCGTAAAAAAAAAATTACTCACCAACTGGCATAAAATTATCAAAATTTTTGGGATATAATTTGGGACATTTATTATTTTCATATTTTTCACTCCACGGTTTATTATATAGTGATAAGGATATCCGAATATTTGATAATAATAACGAAATTAATACACAGAATAGACTACTCCCTAAATACATTTTTAACAGTATATGAATATTTTCACCATTAAATCCGAATACGAACTGTTGTCAGGTTTTCATAGTTTATTTCAGACATATATTATATGACCCAGCTGAGATATCATTACAATAAGAGGAAATACCAGATTGCTAAGCGTGTGGGCGTTACGATAACGGATTTAATGTACGTACTTTATTTATTTACGACATAATTCAGATGAAAATATAGCAAAAAATTTATTGCTATTCATACAAATACAGATTAAACTGATATTTCATTGTGACATTGACATTTATGTGAAAGTGTCATTGTATATTTGGATTGCTGTAAATTAAGCCACTAAATTGTCATCCAAGTTTTAAATGAATATAGAATGTTATGATATGTATGATATTAAAGTAGGTTAGTATTTTATAAATTTTTGTTTGATATTTTTCTTGTCATTAAATGTTCTAATATAAAAAATATTATTTTTCCTTGGCGATATTTTTTTAAAGTAATTTTAGCACTATTTGTCTGGTACATTTGCAATAATACAATTTATGTACACATTTTATCAAATTACTTATTAGGATCTTAGAAATCGGCGTGAATGTATGAATAGAGAGATGAATGTAGAAGAAGCACGCCAGGTTTTACCAGGATACAATAGTTTGGCACTCGGTGCTTGCTGCTTATTCCATTAAAGAATTCAGGTGATGTGATATTAACAATAAGAATAATTACTTATTAGCAAATTTTTGAGAGTTATATAGTCGGTCCTGGTTGTTTTCGTGATGCGACAATTATATTCAAACCTTGTTTGAGGCATTAAAGACATTTGCATCAACAGATGGGTTTTCAACTAATTCGTATCCAATATCTTATGAAACAGTGTGGTGAAGTCTGCTTTATGACTCCTGTAGTTTTGGAAAAAACCTGTTTCTAGGTGTGGAATTTAAATTTGATAATCACTTTAATGTTGTTATTTTAAGGCTGCCACAAACTTTTGAGGAAAACTAGTGCAATATCAGTTATATTGCAGTTTAATTACGTTTATGGTATGTTAATTAAATTTGCAATGTTTACATACCTGATATCGATAAGAAATATTTTTTTTAGATTTACGGACTTTGCTATGCAATGCTGTTTTAAACAGTAATAATGGGGGCAGGACAAATCGGTGGAATAGCAACTCTTTGTAATTATTAATTCTGATAGTGAATTTTAAATACATATACTATTTAAAATTTTGAAAACATGTATGGTTCTTTTTTGTTACAGTGGATATAGATTTTAATAATGCCGCAGGGTTTGAAGGAGTTCCAGCAGAAGTTACGGAGGCTCAATATATCGTAAGTGTTAAATAAAATTTAAAACATTGTTAAGTGGTAAATAAGTCGCTTATATGACCTCATATCAGTACAGTATATAGGTACTTTGGCGAATACCTCCGATTAACTGCTGATCTCTGAATAAGAATCATACGCCATTTTAAGAATCCTTAACGGTTTTAGCGTTTTTGGTTATATAACAAAATTGTATATTAATATATCCTAATAAACGCTCTTAATATTAGAAACCACATATAATTTTAAGTGGATCGTACAAATTCTGAGTCATAGAAAGTCCCTTTTGCAGGTACTTATACATTTACGATAGGTCAAAAATAACTAACTTATAAAAAGATATTTCGAACATTTTACATTTGTAGGTTTATTACTTATCGCACGCAATGATGTTTTGCGTCGGAGCATTGATTGAGGCACACGTGGTGTTAACACCGGCTAGCTGTGTGTTTGGCGAAACACACAAGTTTAGAGTATTCGCCGGTTCACACAAGTTCCTGGAGAACGCCGGCACGACGCGGGAAGTGCAAAATCTTTGCATACATCGAGGTACACATTGGTTGTTGCTAGTATTTTCTAGTGTTAACTTGTTCATCATCATTGTCAACCACGGTTGTACTCAGGTTTCGCCACTAAATGTTAAGGGTTAACCATAAACCGCTACGTTGGCCAGCTGAGTGCGAAGTTTGTGTTCGTCTTAAATTTATTAATTTATATTTCCTAACAATCAAAATTTCAGGATATAATCACTCTATGCGTTGGGTAACTTGTACACCGGATAACTTAGCTTTATTAGTACTGGATCAACAATTTTCATTTCATCAACGAGAGATTGGCACTGATTTTATATTAAATAGAGTTCGCTATGGAGTGACCAGTAACTTGGAAAATCGGTATAAGGATCGTACGTGTCGATATTATGGCTGGGGCAGCAGGCGAAATGTAAGTCGAGATTTCTGTATAATTAAGCACAAATTGTTACCGGTCGCTTCGCACGCATCATTAAATGAAAAATTTTGGTCACAAGTCATATTTTTAGTGTAGCGTCAGCTATACCGCTTATTTGATTAAGGCGTGTTTTTTCATAAAAATGAGACATTTTCCCGGGAAAATTTAGCCTATATCACTCTTCAGTCCTTCAAGTACCTCCATACCAAAAATCATATCGATCTCTTACTCTGTTTGACTTGAAAGGACAAACAAGCACACTTTTGCATTTACAATATTAGTATGGAGTACCTATCTACATTTACTTTAGGTCTGCTATAATCATTCACCTTTCATTGCTATATTGACCTGCACATCGTTTGACCTAAAACACAGCACACAGAAGAACAAAATTTCTGATTTTGTTTTAGATTTTAGGATATGAATATTTAAATTTGTTTTCAATGCATGTTACAAAAGACGAACAACCTAAATAAAATTGTTTATTCGCGTTCACATTTTAAATGAGTAATGTTTAAGAAAATATTTATGCAAATAAATGCCCAAACAAGCCGTATAACGTACGTATGTAGGTACTTTAAGCAGGCTATGATGTCAAGGTTTAAGTATTTGTTTAACCGTGTTTTATTTATAAATCGTACTTAAACATTTACAGGGGTACTTGATTCCGTTGCTTATTGACCTTCGCCGTGTGGACGTGAAAATAATGCCTACGGAAGACTGTCTTCAGATGTGGAACTATGAAACCAAATATCTATGCATACAACAACCACCTTGCAAGGTCTCGTCGACATTTATTGATATAGTCATTGGTCTATTCTATTGCATTGTAAGATTAATAGCTTGCGGATACTGTCATAAATATAAAATTTAAGTAATTTTATAATATTAATACCATTTATAGAATATAAATATACTACAAACTCAATATCAATCACACTCGAATTGCTGCACAGGGATCTCAATGAATTTCGGTTACAAAATGGCTTTTTGTACGTAATAACATTTCCGCAAACAAGTATTAATACGATATAGGTACGTAAGTATAAATATTTATATTTAGGGCTTACACGTATCTGCCTATCTACGTCTGAAATTTGTCATCCGTTTCTTGTTTTCTTCATGTTACTGAGAGTATTGAGTGCTGTTGTGATGTTCTACGGAGTCCATGCTTACTTGCCTCAGCTATATTCGTAACATTCGTTCTTCTCTTGTTTCCATATTACGATGTAATTCCATTGTATCGAACTTAAGATTTCCCAATATACTCACGAATAATATTATTGCAGTCTGAAAAATATGGTGCTCTTTGTCCTGTAAGTACCTAAGTTACATATTATATACCTATATTAAATAATGTTGATACAAAAACACGATAAACACCTTTTAGCATTAAATTTGTTATTATAAACTGAAAGCCTGACTTCTAATTTCTCATTTTTGCGGTCTAACGATTTATATGGTCATTAAGAGAACTATGTAATTCTAAAGGCTGTTATGTTGTTTTTAAGGACGATTTGGGTGCGGTGATCGTGTGCTCCGGTTTCGCCGAGGGCATTATGACTTCTCGCCTCATAGACCGCCCTTGTGGTATAGGGTTCATCGATCTAAACAAATACAGCAAATTCCTGACTTGCGGTGTAGACGACTCTCGGGACGTTATTGACCACAATAACTACATGTCTTTCGACTTCACCGGCGGCCCCGCACAAAACACGCCATCATTGGTGACTGCCGGTGATTTCAACATAACTGACGAACGTTGAATAACATTTGGTTGCAAATAAATCTTTGCTGATAGAAAGTGTTGTTTATCTTTTTTTATTCTTTAAACCTATCAAAATATATTTACACCGCTGCTTACTGCCTACCCAATTAGGGACCTGGCGTGACGATATGTATATGTACTTATGTATGTAAACCTATCAAACCTTTAAACCAATGATACAGGCTGATTGTCTACCTGATGTTAAGTCGTCATTGCGCGAGCAGTTTAGGTACCAAAGAAATATAAATTGTAAGGTAATAAAACGTTTATTTTCAAAAAGCTTAAATCATGTTTATAACAACAATAGTTAACACAGTTACCACTGTTACAAGCAAAGTTTTTAAAATCAACATTGTTTTATTTATGTTATAATTAATTCCTACAATTCTCAATCATGAGGTTATTTATGGAAGTTATGTCTCCATAAAAGTACATGTACATCTTTTACATTGCCTTTAAGTTCTATCTTCTTGTGACTCGTAACTGATGACCGCGGACAGGAAACAACAACAATTCGATTTTTAACGGCCCCAATTCATTTGCATCCAACTGATAAGACCGTACAATACTTGAAATTACACTTTTCATGATTATCATTCCGAAATTACGTCCTAAAATAAGAAATACTGATTATATATGTATGTATGTCTTTAAAATGATTCTTATCTGAAATACATATTCAAAATTGCATTATTTAGATTGGTTATCAACTCTTAGGGGCAACAACTGTGTGTTTAAAAAAATTGACAACTAATAAGTTTCGTATGGGTAAATTTAATGATAGAATAGAACGTTATAGATCAAAATACGTAACTCACCAATGCAGTTCCGTGAGCCGTAACTAAAAGGCAAGAATGCAGCAGGATGGCGGTCTACAGAACGTTCTGGTAAGAATCTGTCAGGGTCGAACAAATTCACGGTCGGTCCCCACACGGCCTGCGATCGGTGTACTGCAAAGGCACCCACCACAGCTCCAGTCCCTGTTGGAATGGTCACGCCGCAGCGCGCTGAAATAGAGATTAACACGTAATGACGAAACACTAAAGGCGTGATATAAGCAAATAAATGTCCTCTTGTTGAATTGGTTAGAGAAACTGTCTGCTAAAACAGAAGTCATCGTTTCAATTGAAGCCCGGAAGTAAGATTTACGCGATAAGCACATTTGTCATGTCTGTGTGCATAAAAACCTCCAAATAAATAATATGTTGTATGTATTATGTGTGCTTATCAGCTGTTCGGCTATCAAACGAGATAATTTTTTAATACCTAGTTTGGCACTAGATACGCATGTTTGGGGATTGTTGAGAGTGTTAGTATAAACTACGAGTACCTACGCAAATAAATATCCTTGTCGATATTACGAGCGACTATAGGCACCACAGTGTAGAGTCGCATACTCTCCTTGACAACTCTTTCTAGGTAATGCATCCTCTGAATATCTTCCTTAGTGCATCCTCGTTTCGATGTCCCAAATATGGATTGTTGCCTGAAAGAAAATTATTATAAGCTATTAATTTATATATATTATTCTTTTTACTATTATACCATCATGCCAGGTCCCTAACGGGGAGGATGGATGCACTAAGTGCGAATTAATTATATCCTTACAAATCTAACGTTATTGTTCTTCTATATTAGTCTTTACTTCCACAGCAGCCAGTATCTGATATATTTGGTCGTGCTGTCCTTCTAATTAAATTATATGCACGACAATAACAACAGATTCGTATATAGAAATTAGAGTACATTGACGTCTTTCCTCTTGTTCTTTTACATGTGAAGCGACAGACATCGTCCTTAGTGACGGCCTGCACAGAAATTAATTCGCAATCAAGTTTTTAATTCGTAATTGCACGATGAGGATGGAAGACTCACTCGAGATACACTTTTTCTTGGGCATCCTTGTGAATTCCCAGAAGTACCAGGGTGTAAGCTATAACGAGAGCCGTGGTATCGTTGCCGGCGATTGTGATCGAGTCGATGTGCTCCCGGAGTTGCTCGTCCGTAAACTCGATCTCTCGGCCGAATAGTAAATCCAAGACGGCGCGAAGTTGGCCATCTGCATGATTAATATAATTGGTAATTACTGTTTTTAATACAAATGCTAATTTGTTATTGTCATTTTTCAGTCGAGTTTGATCTTATTCGCAACAATAAACTGTGTAGGTAGTAGTCGTAAATTCTCTCTATGTAAGGATATGCTTATTATTAGGTAGAGTACGTATTAGGTTATAAGATCAAGACGTGCGTAAATGAGTATAAAGATGGTCATTCACCAGCTATTATTAGCACCTAAAGATACTCAGAATTCACACCTTACAACGTAACGACTGAACTACGTAATGAAGTCAGATATATAGCAGGTATTTAATATACATGTACATATTTTGTTTTTAGATTGTTATTTTCTTAGTCGATTAGTGACTTCGCTCGGAATTTAGACACATAGGTACACTATATAGGTATAAATATTTATTGAAACATGGCAAAAGCTCCAATGTTAGTGGGCCGTTAGGCTTTATAATAAAAATAATTAATTATTTTCCCATCTTTCCTTAAAGATTCGTAATGAAAAATCGCGACTTGAAGTAGATACCCAAGAATTGTGTTCTGTAGGTACTCAGAATTGTAATAGGCGAGGCAGTGACGCTATATCCACGCCAAGTTATGAATTGCCCATTGTGTGTCACCGCTGTTATTTCTATAAACGACTCTCAAGGGTTTTATTAATACCTATTGCACATTGTATTAGTATTCAGTGAATCGCCAATTACAGATGTAAAGCATAATTCCCACCCAATACTTATACAAAATGTATTTGCTGGGGAATATAATGTAAGCAAATTATAAACATTATTTTATATTGCCTCTTTGTCAAGTATTTTTCGAATCTCTTGTGTAAGACCATTGCCGGACATAAACCTTCCCAAATAAGCGTCAGCCGTTAACTTTGGTTATCCATAGACCATTTATTTAGACTTTACGGAACTGGAAGTTAGCGCCATACTTTAGATATATGTATATGTATGTGCGACAGAATGAATGTACATACGTGAATGTAGGTTGATAAATAATGACCTAGCTTTTCTCACCGGATTTTTCGGGATCTTTTATCTTCTTCATTTCATATTCAAGACGTTTCTTACGCACCACCTAAAATAGAATTCACTATAAACACTATACTGAAATAATTTATTTTTAAAACTAACCTACCTATAAAATGATTAATCAGTGTTCAAACTTCTATTTTTGAGTTTAATTTAACACGTATGTGTCGTGTTTGTAAAAAATTAGGAAACGACCATGATATGATGATACGCATGTTTTATAGAAACGTTTTGCGAAATTACGTTTATATGATAGTTTTTAAGCAACTTTATTTTGGATGAAGTAATCGATACCTAAATAGGAAGAAGGCGAGGCAATAAACATAATTAAGTGACCACAGTAATAATAAAAATGATTATGGAACTTGCCTCATCTGTGAATTTGTGTGTAAGGTTGATGTTGTCTTTCTGTTGTTTGGCGTAAGGAGTCAAATTGAACAGACAGTCGGGTTGCAGCCACACTTTGAAGAATCGCATGTTGAGAATCGCCATGACAGTGTGCCGAGCGCGAAGGTACGGCGTGTCCGGGGAATGTTGAACGTCCATCCTCTCGCCCATGGCAGTTTCTGTTTCAATTGTATTATGTTATTAATCACTACCTATAAGTTAAAAAACAATTTCCTCCATTCCACGGAATTTGTGTTTATTCGGAATAATCCTGGAAACTATACAGATTTTCACACGTCTTTACCAATAGATAGAGAGATTATTTCTGTACACCATGGGTGTTCATTTATGAAAATTTTACATAAATAAGCTGCTCTGGCTTATTATTGGTGAATTAGGTCGAAACAATCGTCCCTATTGAGTTCCCATACGTTTTTAAATTTGTAAAGTTACATGACAGTCATCTTCAGTCGATCAGTTTATATTAAAAAGATCGATAAAAAGTAGGTACTCGATATCATATGAGCAGATATATCTTAAGTTCGACTTTATAAGCAGGTACATGTCATAAGGTCTTCTTCTATTGATATGTAAGTATAATATCGATGAAAAGACTTTACAAAACTAGTTATGTTACTCACCAAACACTATATCTAACGTGCAAGCAGTGATATATGGCAAAACATCGAACTCCGCTTGGCCCGACTGTTCTCCGAGCCGCTCCAGCAATACATCTGCTTGTTCGGATATTACGCTCAAGTATTTCTCGACTACCTTATTATGAAAAACCGGTAACAATACCTTTCTATGTGATTTCCATAGTCCAACTGAAAAAATGATTATATACTTTAATGATTCATATTTGAATAATATACCGATATACATAATATGTGCAATATGTAATTTAGTACAATAATAATATATTTATTTATTGATTTATATATAATATCTTTAAAATTTGGACGTACCTAACTATTCCGTATTCATATACAGATTTGACAACTTATGTAATCCAAACTATAACAAAGTTGTTTTACTCGTGTAAAACAAGTAAAAAATGTTTAATAAGCCTTTATTTATTTCTTTTGAAACGATCTAAGCACGAGAATCGGTAAACTGAAGTTTACTTTCGGAGTTCCGTCATAATCCATATAAGAATGTTGGTACGATTGTACTGTGTGCTGAGCATTTGCGTAGGTGTATCAGAATTTTGACTCACGTGGTGCTACGAATAATCCGTGTCCGAGCCAAGGACGCAGGAAACGATAAACGACATCTTTATCAAGGCAGTTCTCTAAAATGACCTGTGCATCTTCTGGATTGCCGATGGCTGTAAAAACATCTCTTTACATACGTTTGTAAGTATTGTACTAAGTAAATATAGTAGACCTTTATAAAGCCGGAATAAACATAACTGCAACGATGCTCTACGGCTACGATGCTGTTTTACATATCTCTAAGATATTCAATTGAATAAATCATATTAACACGATATTAACACTGCTCATATACAATAATCTAATTTTGAATTGAGATATTAGAAATTTCATTGTTATTTTAGACCGTTTAAACCACGTCACGGTCATTACTATTGCTTAATAATTGGCCACCAATGAATCTACATTGTCCAGTATTGGAGCTGTTACATACTATGTATATTGGGTACGCCCTAGGTCCCTGAGCAAAAAAATATCAGTTTGAGCAAAAACAATATGAGATATCTCCGTAACTTGATTGAATTTTGTGTTTTTATGAAGTCGTATTCGTGTTTTCATCTCAGTAATATACATTCTTACCTACATACAACTTGGGTCCAAGCCAAATTTTCGCAGCACCTTTGTGTTTAAGCGCTAACTCGGCTATATCTTCAAGATTTTTCAGGATTTCTGGAAAAATACTCGCATTAAATACAAACATTTTACGCTGCCTACAAATGTATTACTATAGTTAAAAAAAAACTAAAATGTTTGCCCATCAATTTACACTTACGCTCTATGTAAACTAAATCTATGCCTTTGTTCACCACGCTCCAACGACGTTTTATGTTTTGAATATTGCGTCTCGTTTATGAATATGAACGTTACTTACTAAGCAAATTCTTTTTTTAGTCATGTACCTATTTTTTATACATTTTGAGTAATATGGGCCGCATCCGCATAACTATAAGGCATACTAATACACTTCCTTAAAATAATTCATAACTATAAAATTTAATTGCGGATAACTGTAATTGGCTAATAAATTAAGGAAAAATAATAAAAGAGAAATAATAAGATTATAAGTTTCAAAAAAGCTTAAATAATCGAAATCGGTAAATCGATACCTGTACCGTAAGTTGGTAAGGAGTTACATAAAATAATTACTATGTGTGTCTCCGATGAAAAGCATAGCGTTGCCAATGATGGGCACGGTGGGGGGGACGGGGAGAGCCGCGGTCGCCCTGTCCAGCCGGTGCGCGCTCGCGCTCCAGTACAGCCAACAACCCAACACGATCACCACCAGCACCAACAGAATTATCATCTGCCAACATATTTATTACTATTATACACCATCATCCTACATCCCTATCATTACAGACCTGATGTGCTTCTTCTACAGTCATCACTATCTTAGTTTCAACAAAGTGTACTTAAATTGCAATAAATATTATGTTTAGTGTATTTATTGCGTTTAACTACTACCTTACCTGAACCACGTTAACGAAACGAAACCTTAACGACGAGCTGTAGTCGTTAATATAATATATGATATAGCACGCCAATGGATTACTAGTTAATACTAATTAGTAATAGGACTTTTCTTAAAATTAACTTTGAGTGCTGATATAATAATTCGGTTTAATAATAATTGATTTACAGCAGAAATTAATTGTTTGTAAGTGCTGCCTCAAATGAAAGTAAAATTTTACTGCCAGTTTACAAAGTTTCGAAAATGCTATTTATACTAAGCTGTGGGACTTTAGTTTCCAATACAATAACAGCCCAAGACAAGTGAAGACCAACACAATAAATAAATAATAAATGAATAAATAACTAGGGACAATCCCACACACGGCTATCTGATCCCAAATTAGGCAATTTAAAACCTCTGTTATGGTGACCGGACAGCTGATAAACATGCATATATACATACGATATAGTACTTATATAGATATTTTTATTACGCACAGATACAGAACAAAAAAATGTGCTCACATACAAATGTTTGTCCTGGGTGGGAATCGAAACCACGACCTCCGGTTTTGCAGTCAGGGTCTCTAACCACTCGACCAAGAGGCCAGTCAAAGATGTTAATCAGTAGTATTGCAAATATCCATACACATTTGCAATACCATTGTCTGTGCCTTCGTAAGTGGATTTTCAAGAAGTTTTCTAGACCTATGAAAAACATACGCTATGGATACAAATAGGGGCTCCGAAACCGACATGTAGGTACATATCTTTGAAGAAAATGATCAATGTAAAAAAGCATTTCAGGTCTGTAAGGACAGTAATATTTGGTAGTCTATGCTTTACAAATACACAACAAGGAACACTAATGGAACTTCACGAATCCAAATACATATCCAAATATAGTAAGGCTTCCAGAAGTTCATTTACCCAGCTGTCATCAAAACCATAGACATTCTACTTCCTTGGCGATGTCACGAAATCCCGGAAATTGTACACCCATGTCTGGAATACCTAATAAAGCTTCTGTTTGTGTTTAATTTGAACTCGAGTGGTCTTGTTGACACAAATGTTTCCCTCCATTCCGTTCCAACGTTTCAACATTGTCTATACTTTTTGTTAGGTTCGCGTTGCGCTTTGCGATTTTTGTTATGAGTGACTTACTATGTACTTTATTTTAGTCGCTAAGCACTTTTGGCGGCAAGATGGTTCTTGGCCTTGGCCTTTCAAACTGTTGGTTTATTATAGTTTCTTCTCTCAAGCTCCTAACACATATCGTCACGCCAGGTCCCTAACGAGGTAGGCAGAAAGCAGCCAGTGCCAAATCTCTGTCCTTACAAACCTGTCGTGCTTCATCTATATTCATCACTCTCTTCATGCATACACGCCGGTTTTGGAGGCTGACCTATTTGGTCGAGTTAGGACAGTCTTGGCCTCCTTGGCACCTAATATCCTAGACATATCATAATTCT
>DWGJ01002516.1:0-15521 GCA_018246895.1 Aspitha aspitha aspitha | reverse complement strand
AGAGAATGAAAATGAAAAGTACAATCTAGAGGCAAATAAAATAAAATAAAAATTTATATATCTACTCTACTGTGTTCTGAAATTATTTTGACCATTTTAAAGGGCATCAAGTCCTAAGCTGCACCAGGCAGCAAATACGCAATTGCGCAATAATTGTACAGTATTGTACAGTCCTATAATTGTACAGTAACTGAAGCTTTCGGCTTTGCGATGCTGAATCTAGAATAAATAAAAAATTTAACAAATCAAAAAACCAACTACAAACAATTACTATTCCCAAACAAATTGATAGGTATGCACTAAAAATAAAAAAATTATTACGTATTCTTCTACAACTTAATAAACACACTTTTTGTACTAGGTAACCTACCCACGATAATATAATGTAGGTACAATTATTGTTACTTTTGGAGTCGGTGTCAGCCAAGGTAGGTTTGTAACTACATACTCATAGTTATGTCACATGTGCTTGTGTGGCCTAAAGGCTACTGATATTATAAGCAAGAACTTCGATTCCATTTATACGTATATATGTTTTATACGATAATATTTGAAACTTTGGTCGCGATGATCAAGTTAACACGTAACAATACAATGTGATTTGTTAGCGGGTTGCCCGCAAACCGCACATAACGCGTCCATTGTGGGGCAACACTGAACTGTGTCGCGACATAAATTAGACACAAGTGTGATGGAACCGCGCTCCCTCAACTTTGGGAACTGATTACAGTTGGAACAAATCTATTCGTTTTAAGCTCGTACCCCTGATGACAGCTCACGCGAGACGTTCGCGTATAACGCTCAATGTCATGTTTTAAAATGTGTTCAATATTTAATAAATCTTATGTTGGTTTTTCGCGGGTTCTGGGATGTAACCTGCAGAGCTATAAACCCCTGTATCGTTCACCGAAAGTCTCATAGATCGGTTAAGCCGTTCCAAAGATTACCTCGGACAAACAGAAAGACAGACAGACGGAACACAATTTAACAACAATCCAATTCACCACAGTTGAATACATCGAATGCGAAATACCTAACAGCATTGTGACGATAAACAATAATCAAGTTAACATACAACAATAGGTGTGATTTGTGAACGAGCTAACCGCAAATGTTCGAAGCTGAACAAGACTGAACTATGCAGGACAAAGATACGAGTACAATGGCGACTGTGGTATCGTGCGCGCTGGAAGATTTGTTATGTATTTAAACACTAACTATAACATCAAAAGAAATATATGAAACGTTTAAAACAAGCTATAATGCACCTCCAATATAGCAAAGTGTCACGAGGCTAATGTCACTCATTGTGATTATTCATAACAAGAGTGATTAGGATATTATCTAGGCAATCGTGCCACATCCTACACTGCGACTCACCATCAAACGAGGTCAAACGCAAGCACATTACCTATGCAATAAAAGAAAGAAATAGCACTGCAAAAATTGAAATTATTCTTATAAATAATACTGATTCGACCGTTCAAATATTTGACCACGATTTACAACTAGCCAGATAATTTAAAACTGTTTGACGTGTTCGCTTAAAATGCCGTGTAACATGTTTAATATGCATATGAGGGGATGAACTTTGGAGAGAATCTTCACGAGATAGGTGGCAATTCCTAGTTGCTTAAGTGGATCATTAATTACTGCAATAACATTATAGTAGAAGTAATAGGTACTAATCTTCTATAAAAAAGAACAATTGTCAATAGCGAAAAAGGTAAAGCTATTAATTTTATCTTAAAAATTTGTATTATGAGAATACGTTCATAACGTACCTTCAAGAATTTAAAACAATGACTAGCAGCAATAGCATTGGAAGTATAAATATGATGATATCATGGTACTAGAAATTGCTTTGCTTCTGAAGCAAAACGTGTTTGTGCAATTACTGGCTTTTATGTACATCTGTACGTTTGAAATCCAAGAAAGAAATTTTCTACCATTAAGTAAATGGGACTGTCGTGTACGTGTATCCACGTTTCAGCGATAGTACCTTCCCGTAGATAAGTGAAGAGTTACCAGAGCAATAACTATTTCTCTGAAGTATTTTTATCGCCGGTCGCTGTGTTTTGGCGGCTTTCGTGTTTTACGATGTTTCTGCTTTTTGTAGATAGCGGCGTTACTTATCTTAATCAAATGACTATTTTAGAATACTGTTAGTGCCAATGAACTTTGTAAGTCAACCGTTGAGGAAGACCGGTAAGGACAGAAAATCGGCCATAATTGCAAGGTACGAATAATTTTTCCTGACACATAAACGGGCATTATAATGAACTGATTTTTCTGGGAATTACTAAAACGCATCACATAAATAAATCTAAACGCGGAAGAAAGCTATGAAGTCACATAGAAAATTAAAGTGGATGCTTTCCTCAATGTAATGAATCAAAATAGGTAGATCACATCGTTAAAAATTGCAAACAAAATAGTTAAACATTTCTTCACAAAGCTTTCTAAATATCTATCAGAAATTCAGAAGGTGTTTCGACGTGGAAAACCAGTTGCAGAAGAAATTCGCACGTTTTTTATTTTCATCAGTGTGAAATGGGTGCGAGCTGCGATATACGAGTATACTCGTATACGTACATAGTTTGAATGAGAATAGTCCATCAAGCCGATTGAAACGGGCCGCCGTAGAATTTACAAATGTACATAAAAAACACGAAGCGCCAAAAATTTGTCACTTCTCTCATTTTTTCGTTATATCTCTTCATCCGGAGTTTAACAAAGACACATTGCAGTATATAAATTCTAGCTTGCAACTTGCTTTTATTGCGTCACGGTTAAAAAATTCCGGACGTTCAAACTATATCAACTCGTTTTGAGTTCTCGCACGGGAGTGTCTCAACTTTAAAAATACATTCTGAATAAAGAGTATTTTCGGGTTAAGCAAACAAATCTGGTTTTCGAATTCATTTCGTACACAATGCCCAAAAAAACACTTCTCCAATCAAAATAAAAATTTAAATTACGTACTCAATGAAAGCAAATGCAAATTCGCTGGTGAAAAAAGGATAATCGGGTGCTGCTTCGTTAGTGTGGCGAGCTGTGCCCGAAAATATTTTTTAATTTCCCTTCCTACATTTCGTTTGCACGTTCATTGTGAACTCTTCACTTCGGCCATTTCAAGCCGGCATTTACATTTTACACCAGACTGGCTGCAGACTCCAACCGTGCGGAAATGGATTAAATGCAAACCGGGTTTAGGTGCAATGAGGATTTATTATTATGAATCACTCGACTTTGGAATTTCATTCCATTTAATTTTGGAACTCATATTGTTCATAACTTTCATTGTTTCGTTACCGGACAGTTGCGTTGGCATCCTGAAAGAGGAGAAAGGGGTTAGTAGGATTTATAATTTCAGTAAAACATAGGGTAATTAGGTAACTCATAATGTAATTTATAAAACATATCGTCAATCAATAGCGATGAATAACTACGTCTACTAATTGTAGACGTAGTTATTCATCGCTATTGAATTCTACATACAAATGTTAATACCATTTCAGCACTCAACATTTTCAATAGAACACCTTCCGACTGACTCCTAATTATTGAAATGGCCGACGTAATTTCGCTTTGTGATCGTGACGCCCGCCGCACGACTGCAAAAACGCTGACAGGAACTCAACGAGCCGTCAAATAGAGAAAACCCCGCGAACTAAGCACTTTCAATTGTCTATTCGATTACACCAATTCGGAAACCCATCGAGGAGGAAATTTATTTTTTCAGAGACCTCACGAACATTAATGGTACAACATTTTTTGTCGCACATAAAAAGGTGCTTAAGGGCCGATACGCACGTGCGATTTCAAAATTTGACAGACGTACTCGTATACTTTGATTTGAACATTCGCCATGCAATCGTATATCAATATGATAAATGACTAACCATGTAAGATCCTCAGACAATTATGCTCTTTCAAAACTAACATAAAACACAAACAGACTTTGCTTCGAACATCTATCTTCGTTGTAACAGTATTTGACAGAAAAAAAACAGTTTGTCCCTTGATATTATATTGACAATCTTATCTCCCAATAAATGCTGTACGTCACAATCATAATACAATTTATTATAGACATGAAAATTGAAAATTTCATTCTTCATATTAAAACGAAATCGGCTCACTGCAAAGAAAATTGAGAACGGCTTTTTACACGGAAATATTAAAACCGAAACGCTGAGATCCATCTGAAAGTATCTGTCAAAAGATGCCCCAGCAGGTACGCCACAGTTTATCTCCGGGGTGAATAATGCGTGCGGTCGATGATGGAGCGCTGACGACGGTCGGGTCGCAGCGGTTCGATCTATTCCTGCTAAATACGGTCACGATTCATATTTCTTGACGTCACGACACGTGACATCGCGTGGCACGTCGGCCAGACGCGTCAGTGTACTTGGAACGTAAAATGCACCAGACAACAATTGTTGTCCCCATGTAATTGTTAAGCAATTGTAAGTGTAAGAATATTACAATTGTTTTCCCCATGTAATTGTTAAGTGATTGTAAGTGTAAGAATGTTACAAATGTTGTCCCCATGTAATTGTTAAGTGATTGTAAGTGTAAGAATATTACAAATGTTGTCCCCATGTAATTGTTAAGTAATTGTAAGTGTAAGAATATTACAATTGTTGTTCCCATGTACGATATTCGCGGGTAAGACCCAATCGCTGTTAAAAATCATAGACAAGTCCGTTGCACGTTGCACGACAAACTCGCAACAAACCGAAAAAGGCGGTTTTTTGCGTAATGGCCGCAGCGATATATTTTTGATGTACGTCCAATTGCATAGCTTTGTAGGTTTTATTATTTCGTACTGCGGCGAGCGCTGTAAACGTGCACGTGACAACTCCGAATGAATAACACGGTAAGTTAAATTGTTCCTTTTTCCTCGTGACAACACGAGTTGTTCACAATATTAACACACAAATTCTATTTCTGGACTGTTCTAAATACTAATTTATTTCATACGGTACGTACGCGTTAATAAAACAAGTAAACGGACTTGAAATTAACTAAATGGTAACAGCAAAATAACTAAATAAACTAAAAAAGTTAAAAATACTGAAGTTTTTCATATTGACAATAAATACATCATCAAACACAAAATAGGTTGGAATGCGATGTTGTTCTTAAATATTGAAATTGATATTATCTATTATTTCGATAATGAAAGATAACACAACCTCATACAAACATAACCGTTCATCTGCTGTTATATCAGACTAGACTAGAGAAAGCAATGAAATTTCCTTACATTATTTATATACCAGAATACTGTTTGTTAAATTTCTATACTTTTTTCTAGAAACATTAGTTTTACAGTGTATAAGCATTTCAGTCATTCGAGGAAGCTTCGAATGTAATTATTTAAATCCCCACTAAGAGTTACTAAGGAATTTGTTTTATCACGACACAGTAGCGACAAGCGACTGTGGAGCGAAAATAAAATTCGACGTACTGTTGAGTACGTTCAAGATATAAGATAGTTCAAGAAAAGCGCCTTTTAACTGTACCTCGAATCTGATGAACTGTTTTTTCTGTACGGAATAAATATATTTCAGGGAACAAACAGTTCACTGAAAAATTGATGAACTAGATTTTACTGAAGTCACTTCAATTAATGAAACGTTATAAGTACTATTGCAAACATCTGCATTGCATAGCTTGCATACTCGTAGGTCATTTACAAACAAGCTTACAATATAACGAGTACAGAGCTGTTTAACGCATTATGACAAAAGTTTCTTCCATATTTTTTGCGTATTCATTCGTAACGCTCATTTAAAAATCAGTCAGTTTCTTTACAGATATTTGACAAAACCTTAATATAATTTTTATTTTGTTTATTATATTTTTTTTATTAGAATAGAGTAAGCAGCAGTCACAAGTGCGTGCGGTATTCTTTAGTAACAGGACTGCAGTAATGGGACTGTTACTGATATTAGTCCAGTTAGTATGTGTTAGTACGAGTAGGTGTAGTTAGTGAGTGTTACTAGCTACCCTGTCTGAAGTCGGTCACAGATGCATTGCACTTGTGAGGACTAAGATGGTCGCCTCTGGTATACAAGTGGACCGGCATCCACACCCTTCGGACCGAAATACAGAAACAACTGCTTCGCGGCAGAAATAAGTGTGGCGGTGGTATTTATTATTTATTATTTATATTTTTTTTTTTATTGAGAAAAGATGAGAAAAGAGCCTGCTGCGCGGTTCTTTGAAAACGACAAGTCGAGCGTGGAGCGTTGGCAACAGGAAACCGCGTAATAGGCTTAAACTTCACTTCGCTACTTAAGTTCTGCGTTTTAAAATATTTTATAGTACCCTACCTCTTTTATTCGCACACTTTTTCAAAAGTCCCTCTCTAAGATGTATCATAAGACTCGGTAGTAAAGGCGTAGTCCGGATGAAAATGACTGAACATGTAAATTCCGATCAATGAAATATACCTGAAAATTATGTTTCATGTACATTATCAAACAATAACAGTAAAATGTATACCGTATTTAAAAAGTCAGACGATTTAATACATACCCTAGAAAACAATAATATAAAAGATTCATAGACTATAGTCAAAGAGGTAGCATATATAAAAATACTGATTTTAAATTCAACGACAATGAACATTTCATAAGCATTAAAAGTAGACGATGGCACTTAAAATACTCAAAGTTTTGACCATTCTCGGTAATATTCTCCAAATATGCATGAAATCCGAGAATATAGACGCTATATATACGCTAGACGTGGCTTTCTGAACTAACAAGTCCAATTTATAGGAGAAATAGCAACGGGAACCGGCTCCTACAATTCTCTCTTTTGATAATTTTTTCACAGAAATGTCATCGTCAACTAGCATCAGCTGACGAGTTGAAAACGGATTGCGTCGACGTTTCATAAATTGAATTGAAAAGAATTAGATAAGCTGTTCCGTTGTTCGTAATATTCGATGGTTTTACTTAATTCTCTGTACATTTAAATTAATTTTGTTACTTGTTGGAAAATCTGAAGACGACTCAAAGCAGCGAAAGCGAAAAGTAATGATAAACATTTAAGTACATTACATGTAATGTTTTAAGCGTAAAATATCAAGACTTACTCAGGACTTGAAAATACATTTTACATATGAAACTAACATTCTCGCATAAATTACTCGTTGGACAGGTTCTGTTGTAATTTAAAACAAATACATATACATATATAAAGTGCTAAGGCTAAGTAACTGGACAGCTGATTATCTGCATAATTTGAACATTAAATTGAATCTACATTTCCATCACGAAAATATTTATCCTGAATCAATATCGAATCCACTATCCACGGTTTACAGCCAAAGTCACTGAACAATAGTCCAACGGATGAAACGAAATGACTATTACTATATAGCGATCCTAAAAATACACTGTGTCATCAAGTAAACAAATCTTTCCCACGTAATAACAGCAATGGAAAGTAAATATTTCGCAGGAACGGTAAAATACGGCGAAGTTAAGAAGTGCAGTGCAATCCGCACAGCCAGTACAATAATAAGGCACGAGATAAAGGAGACGCATACAAAATTCGTTTTAAAATGGCCTGTCAACGTCACAACGGTGAATTCGAATTGCAAAGTTTAATAGAACAAGTATTCCATTCTTAATCCTAAACACCTCAATTTCTTTGTTTTGGCCGTTAAAAAACCACCCTTAATCCCACCGCACAAGGTTCAAAATCGGAAGGGCTCACGGTAAAAGTGTTGGTGACAGCTCGACATAAACACGAATAGAATTTACGCTTGAATATTTTATACCATCGCGGAGTTTATTGTAGCAATGTCCTCGCTCTTTGTAATTTGTTGGACTTATACAAATGTACCTTTAGAATTGGTTCTTACGGGAACTTGATGATTCATATAACACATTGTTTTTAGTATTCTGAAGTGTGATCACATAAACTAAACATTTATACAATAATTCCAATTCAATTGATTTAGTAACAAACACATCTATATAAAGATTATACTGGTTTATATATATTCATCAGCCGTTTTGTTACACACGCACTAAATTACCCAATTTGGAATCACACTATTTTGAATTGTCTCAATTATTAAAAAAAAAAACAAGAAATCTTGTTGCTATTTTCAAATGTCCCTTAATTTTTTCAACCTTACTTACATTAAAAGCGTTGCTTTCATGAAAAACTTTTATGCACGTAAATATACAAGTAGACAATCGTCGGTGACTCGGGTACCAGGTGCCCTTGACGTATGTAGATTTACCTTAAAATGTTATTTCTTTCTATAAAGAAAGCATGATACCACTCGAATTTTACCAACATTGGATCGTAAAATGTTTACACTGCGCATCACTTTAGAACTGAGAGCAAACGTTGTATGCATTTACTGCCGAATGGCTAACTTTACACGTTCGTTATAAAGGCGTGTTCACAATTAACGACCGCTGCTGCGATTGTCGTTCAACCATGTGTTGCATGAGCGCGTTCTGTCCTCTAAATCTATACAATCAAGCATATACACTTGACAGAAACCAAGGATATCAACTGTTTCCAAAATGTTTTCGCCTTATGCTATTTTGGGTTGGGGAAAAGGTTTGGAAAGAAATTTCAAGAAAGTAAAATTTTCAAACGTTTTGCAACCTGTTCTCGAGCGTACATACTCATATTGTATATTAAAACAGTTTCCATAAGCCCACAAGCTAATAAAGATCCATACAACGAAAAGATGACATCCTTTTCTTACTCTAGCATACAACTATAGTAGCAGCTAAAAACTAGCCAAAGACGTCGAACCCACTTCAACCAAAATTGGTGACTCAGGTAACACTTTAAGCGGTAATAATCATCATCAACCCTTTTCACGAATGTTGGACACAGACCTCCTCTCAGAATAAGGGGGTTAAGAGCATAGAGTCATGCAGCAACAATATTACAGTACCAGTTTACCCCTAAAGTTTTGCCCTCCAAACCTAGTTGGTATAAAACGTAAGTCCAGTAAAATAAAGTTCAGTAAAATATTCATAGCGTAATAATAATTTTCCTGTAACAAAGTTCACTACAACGCGGGGTCCATCATGAAATATTGATGCTACTATCGTACAAATGATATCGCGATGTGCACGCGCCCTAAACCCATCAAAGTGTTCCAAAACCGAACAGTACAATGCTTGCATGCAAGCGATATGGAGGCAACGTTCACAATAGCGATATTTACTCAACTAAACGCGCTCCGCCCCCGGGTTTACTCACAACCCCTTGAATTCATCTCGACCGAATGGAATTGAGTACAGATTATGACTGAATTAATTTCGATTGGCCTTGCAGTAAGGAATGACTCATTCGAGAAGCAGAATAACGTTAGATTTAAAAAATTTGTTTACATTAGATTTAGTATCAGATTTAAGAAAATAAATGAAAAAATGCTTATTTGTATCGTTTATCGTCGACAATGATTAGAGGCTATAGCTTACAGCCTATTATGTACCTTCTTATTACCAAAGCAAATCACCGTGTGCAACAATGAAACAATATAGTCGATTGTTTCTAGAATATTCAGTAGATTTAATTTTATATTTAGCGGTGAAATCGTATACGAAGAGAGGATGAATCATTTGCTACTGTTATACATTAAAAAATCGGTGATCAAATCATTTGTTTTCACTGTATTTACCACATACGTATTTTATTACGAAACAGTTATTACAGAATACTTATTTCGTACATAACCAGTAACGTCGCTTATATGAGAAGATTTTGCAGACATTTTTGCATTAAACTTGAGCACTACTCTAAGCCAGTCTTGCATAAGCTTAGATGTAGCGAAGCTTCTATTCCCGAGCAACTTTGTTCATTTTGTAGCAAAGTCAAAAGATAACAACGCTACGGAAACTTAACTGGATAAATACGTCCCTAGAATTTATTGGGGCTTAAATGCTTTACAGACTAATAAATGGACGGAGATCGAGCAATAAGAAATGTTTTTTATAAATATTTTTGCTCGATAACTGCCGTTGGAATAATCAGAGCGATATTAATTGGAGTTTATCGATAGTTCACTCGAGTTTTCTACCGCGTAGAGTTCGCTTCGAGATAATTTGTTATAAATAGCGATAAATATCTCGATACTGTGAATTGAGATAGGTATAAACTTGATCACTTAATGAACCCATAAGCGCCTTATTGTACTGTGTTTATGTGTAGTTGTTCCAAATTCTTCTCATTTGTATTTTTGGTACAATGACAGCCATAATAATAATAATAATTTTCACCGGTTTCAAGTATCAGGTTTAATGATAACGAATTATTTTCACTGCTTTCTGCCTACCCCGCAAGGGACCTGGTGTGACGATATGTATGTATGTATGTATGAATTATTTTCACTCACTGTGACCTGTGTTTAAGGTGCAAGTATAGAGGTATTATCAATACGAATATTCATGCTACATCTAGCTGTAAAGAAATATTAAAATTGGATAATGGAAATGGGTTGTTTTGTATTCAAAGCAATTAAGTAGTGTATGCCCGCTACATAATCCAGTTTGATTAACCCGGAAACAATCAGAACACAGCGCTAAAGAAAATTGATCATTGGTTAAGATTGCTCACGCTCTTGACAACATGACAAATCGATTGTAATACGTCCACGAGTGCTCTCATATAGGGATTTAATCAAATATCCTCGAAATAGATTGGAGGAAGTCAACTTAGTCAAGCACGTTCCCGTAAAGTTTATACGAAAGCAAGCTTATCGTGTAGAAAATTGAATCGAGATTTTCGAAATTTATTACACGACGACATTCAAGAACACGTTGCGCGTGGGACAAATTGAGCTTACGTGATGACGTAGCAGTGTGATGCTACGTCATCATGCTGTCCACCTGTTTCTTTCTTTCTTTATTTGTTTCTTTCAACAGCACCCAGCTGTTCACAAGGTTGGCAACTTCACACGCCTTCTATAACAATAAATATACGCGACAACTACTTATATGAATAGCCCTCTGAAGCGATTTTCTCTCGAAATTGTCAAGATCAGTGTGTAAAACTGTAATTTTTATTTTTTTAATTAGTTAGCCGTAAATGGCAAAATATGGATGGAACTAAAACTTCTGTAACAACTTTAAATGTATCCATATTTGTGCAAATAAATGTCTTTGTCTTTCATTGTCCTGTGTAGTTAATTAACATTTTTATTCTAAAACTATAAGAATTAACGTTATTAAATATTGAGACACAAAGCGTTTCCGTTTAATCAATGCCCATAAATTCTTTGTTCAACCTCATGAAGTTCCTATTGTAGCAGATTCTTTTGTAGGGATGTTGATAATACCTACTACCTACTGTCCTACTTCGGTTCTGGAATACATACAAAGGAGCTTTTACCGATCTCGCGGGATTTTCCGAAATTCCATTCTCACCGGTTGCCATGGCTACTGAAGTTAGGTTATATAAATCGAGTCAGTGTATATCAAGTCCTTTATAAAACTCTAATCTGACTGCTACACCTGGTGGAAATATCCAACACATAAAAATTGTATTTCATCTGAATTGTATTTTAAATTTAGATAGTGTGACGAGATTTTAAGCAGCAAATAATTCGGACTTCTTTGGCAGTTAAGCAAGACAGATGCATTTTCATCAACCTAAGCTTACGAGTACCTTTTGTAATAGAAACGATTTTTCACGTTTCATTCTCATTACATGTTTCGAAAAAGTCAGAATTTTTCGGATTTCCGCTTTAAAAACGGGAAGCAGCTTCGACATACAATTTCCATATTATTTTCGAAAGAGAAATCTACCATTTTTCAGCAAATGTCCCGTAGTCGAGTGGAAAGTTATTATTATTATTACGAATGAAACTAAACTTTACATAAAGCGACCAGCGAAGGGAAATCACTATTAATTGATGACGTAAAGGTTTAGGCTGCGTTCCCACCAGGGATGAGCGAGGATGCGTAGCGAGGAATGTATTTGTTAAGAACCAATAGGATCCCTTCATTTACCTTACCTCGCTTAGTACGCTTGCGTAGCGGAGCGAGGTTTCTCTCCTATTGGTTCTTAACAAACACATTCCTCGCACGTCCCCGGTGGAAACGCACCCTAGTACTTCCTTACGTGGCAAAGTCGAACTGACATTAAACATACTAAAGCAAGCTAACATTGATTAGTGGAGAATGGCAATATGAAAGGATGAAAGGTAAATATCACTCAAGGTCTTTGATCCCAAATTAGACAAAGCCTGCATTTTACTAACTGGAAAGCTAAATCAAAATATTAAATTATTCAGCTAATTTTACTCTCAAACAACCAAACGCGGTAATCACACTTTATTTTTCCTTCGTGAAAATCGAACTCACACCCGACTCCACAGTCTGGAATACCAACCATTGGACCACTGGAAATAAACTATAATCAATTATTTATTATTAAAGCAATCAAATAGAATATTGAAAAGAGCATTGCTAGTGCGAGCTTCCTGTTTAAGTAAAGTTCAAGACTGCATCAAGAAACTAGTTAATTAAAGCACCGGCACCGTTGTTATAACGCCTCTACGGCAAAGGTGTTTTATTTATAGAAAGTTATTATGATTTCCTTTGAAATATATCTAGCAACGATTAATTGAAAGACGTACAAAGTAAACTTGTTGATATTATTTACTGATTAGGTATAGTTAGGGTGAAAACGTAGAAATACAGAACAGTAACATACTGTATTTGAAAAGTTATTTCTATTATATGTAAAACGTTATCTGTTAAGCAAGATTAATATACCTTATAGACTTTTTTATAACATTTATCAATCGATTCGACGTTATATGTGAAGTTGTCTTAAATTGTTTTTACAATTCGGTCCTTTCAGACGAGACACGTATGCTTTTTAGGGCTTTTTTATATAAAATTTGTCAATCGATTTGACGTAATAAGTGTGGTTGTCTCAAACTGTTGTTACAATTCGGCCACCCCACAGCTGCCTTACGGTGGATTAAGCTCCAATTTCCACAAAGTGGTGATCACGTTCTAATTGGTAACAGGCCTGTTACAACAAAAGGTAGATAATTGTGTTCTCGCGCTCACGAATGTAAATCCCGGGTTCGAGATACGATTTAGGGGCCGGCACTAGTAATGAATTTGACCACTAATGTAATTCTAAACTTGCTCCGCTCCCAAAACATGTTTGTTACCAAATTACACATACATGTATATACCAACACATATTTTTATGGTGCATTTAATGTGATAGAAATTTATTTGGCTTCGTTTATATATGGTAGAAAAGCTTACTTAAGAATAAAGGCACTTGTCTTATCGAGGAAATTTTTCAGTATATTTAAGCATTCCGAGTCTATATATGATTTTAAACTTAACTCAATTTTGAAATAAGTACGTACTACGCTTTACTTTTTTTGTATTTATGACGTACGGGTAGTTATTAATGAATTAGACTATATTACGGGATTAAAATCATAATAAATTGAGTCGTTCATTCATAAATGAACACGTAGAAATAAGGTCATTGCCTCCACGATCCTTGGAAATGCCGTTAAGAAATTAAGAATTTAGATAAATGTGAGAGACAGTTTGGTTTGCAAAAAGATCAGATTGCAAGTCGACAAGACAACGATCAACGTTAGGTAGCAAACCGTCAATGTATTAAAGCTTAATGTTAAAGCTACTAAACG
This sequence comes from Aspitha aspitha aspitha, assembly GCA_018246895.1. Classification (NCBI taxonomy): domain Eukaryota; kingdom Metazoa; phylum Arthropoda; class Insecta; order Lepidoptera; family Hesperiidae; genus Aspitha; species Aspitha aspitha. Next base: position 1,831 of record DWGJ01002516.1, on the reverse strand, counting down.
CATTGACATTCTTGTTTGAAAGTTTTAATATGAAAAAATGTAAAATTTTACACAAACTGTTTAAGCTCATTCTCTAATACTCTGTTATTATAATCAAATCAACAATATAACGGTTTAAAGCACGCTCAAATTGACATGAAATATTGAGCAGCTGAATAAATAAAAGCAGATAAAAAACATAAAAGCTCCGGGAACCGAGAAATAAATTAATACTCGTAAAGAAAAAAACCCGTTTGTTCCTTGAACAAAAGATCCCGACATCATTGTGTTGTGGTGACGCAATAAAATGTAATTTACAAAAGATTTTAAGTGAATGTAAATTATAATAAAAATTCAAATTAAACAGAGCTACTAATTTCCTTCCCCGTTAGCGAATAAAGGATGGCTCGGGACCGCCCTGTTAATGTTTAATTGGTGACAAAGGCAAATCTCGACGTGACCAACTTTACTTTTCTCCCAATGCCAGTGTAATGATAATCGGATGGATAATATTTTTGGTAAAAGTAGTTTTTTTATTACTTATTCTGTTACATTAATCAGAAAAAAATTGCTTTTGTTTTAAACAATTCATACCTATATTTCCGAAATTAATTAATTATTTTTTTAAAGGTTTTGGCATAAGGAAAGTCGCACAATACGTCGCACTGTCGTAACCGACGCCCCTCCACTAAAACGCATTAATAATAATATATTAAACGCCCATTTCCAGCCATTTAAGCATCATTCAACTGCTCACATAGTTCACTGTGACGTTGTAACTCGTTTTAAGTATTCAGAATTACCGTCACACGTTCATAGAACGTTGGAACAACTTGATACAAATGGCTGGAAATTAATAATATTGTTTATTATGGACCGCTAGTGACAGGCTGAGCTCGTAACATATGATATAAGCTGATGCATTAAGCAGAATATATGTGTAGCGCTTATTCAAATAAAGGACGTATGTAGGTGGGTAGCTTATTACACAAGCTTGTTAAGTTAATTCCTTTTTTCTTTAAAACCGTTCTATGTTCCTTTCTTGTAACAGCTGTCTGCACTTAATTTGAATGTGAAATAAATTTTCTATTCGACATAATTAAAGGAAGAAAGAATGTATAAATAAAAGGTCGTGATTGTCATTTCGAATAGCACACCGAAGTAAACTGTAGGTACCGAATAGCGGCCGAAATAGGAAACTTTTATTGTCAGATAATTAAATATTTGCAGCAACTAACACAACTGACAAAATTACCCGGTGGCAACTTGGACATCAGACAACCCGGGTTAATAATTATCCGTATACCTGACAACCCTAAAATGATCTTGTATAACGTATGTATTATATTTATATACTTACTAACGCAAAGCAATTATAAACACGGATATATAAAAGTTAATTCTCCTAGTTTTCTATTTGCAGTAAAGTGTTGAGATAATACATATATAGAACAAGCAAAGTGAAATAAAAACCGCTTCACAAACACGTCACAACTAAACTAATGTCAACTGAGCGGGAACGCGTTGTAATTGGGATCAAGCTGTACTGTATGTAGTTCGTCCTTTTAAAATCCAGCTACTCTTTGTACGAACATACAAAACAGTTTTCTTTAAATTAAATAATCGCTGGTTTTTGCGATTGCAGAAACGCGTAGAAGCATTAATTAAAAACAAAATGTCAACTAAGTAACTGAGGTAATTATTTGAAAATATCTATTTTTAAATGTAGATAATAACGCTGCTTTTCATGAATACTCACACAACTCAAAATTTGGAAAATACCAGTTTATAACACAAATAAATCCAAAATATTCCTTGTTTCATACTCAGTAAGACTCACATTCATAAAGGC
>DWGJ01002515.1:0-15522 GCA_018246895.1 Aspitha aspitha aspitha | reverse complement strand
AACAAAAATTAATAATACGAGATAACATCATTGGCAATATTAGTGAACTCGTTCAGTGTACCATTAAACAAATCCATCCGATCTGCCACCAAGTTTAGATTGTAATTGATTGTCTCATCATTACGTGGACAAATAAAACAAAATGCAAGACAACTCAACATTACATTAACTATGTAGTTTTACAGAAACAAATTAGTTTTTATATCGTCTAGGTATTTAGGAAGTAATTGACTCGTACCAGATCGTTTCCGAGCGGTGCTCGAACTAATTTTTAAGAAAACACTACCCTCTCCTTACAGTCGGGTAAAAATAGAGAGACAACTGTGGGCAAGTGAGGTGGGTAGATATTGACATACGCTCCAAGCTACTTTGTGTTTACTGTTATTTTTCTAATTTAATACTGTTAAATAAATAGCCAATTAAAGTACTATTAAAAGGATGTCACAGATCGAGACATTTTAGGTAATATGGACATGCAAATATTAATACACGCATACTAGAACAAATACACAGAAGCTTTGTTCTGGTAAAACTTCAATATACTCGTATTATCGTCCTGTTGTCCAGTCTATTAGTCAACTTTTCAGAGCTCCGTATTCGCAGTAACATTCGCAACGATAACATATTACCCACTTTGAGGCTTGCTATTACCTTATAAATCTCAACTAAGTAACTTTACAGTAATAATACACCTGTGTACATTTGTACTGCGGTATCACTACTGCTTAACATTGTTATACATAACTACGGATAGTCAGCACTGTGATAATGTCGTTGTTAATATATTTTATGAAATGTAACAATTATAACATTGGGTTAAAAATCGTATTTTTGCGAAATTAAACAGATTTTGTGTGTAACGGGTAAACGTGCTTTTTTATTGCTGTTTACTTTTATACGAAATCAGTATGAAGCCAGCGCAGAAGAGTACTTATTACTCACAAATGTATTCTTTAGTTATAAATTAGAAGATTATGCATTAGTTATTAATTTATTATATTTTGACTACATGCTACTACTACTATACTACATAATATTATATTTTGAGGCTACTTAATAAAACTAACCTTAAAAGTAAGTATAAAAAGACGCTTCTCTACGGTGCATTAGCTTCTGTAACTTTTCCATGACTAGTAATATGCTAGAAGTTACCGTAAACTTTAACTTCGAGACTGTAACATATTAGCTTTTAACGCTGAGGTACGCTGTTGACGTATACGTTTTAACTGAGTAACTTTGAAGATGTAGTTAATGAACTTGAGAATTAGCGGTTTTTGGACGTTGGAGCGGAAGCACTATTAGTCTAAGAACCGCACTTAATACTTATCGAGCCACTGGCATATCGATTTATCAAAGTAAGCAAAACCAATTTAGTAGACTTAGGTTAAGTGGTCGCCAACGTCATAGTATTTATCGGTATCGTTAGTTAATCGTGGGCGAACGTTCTGGGAGGAAAATAATTGCATCATATTTAAAGAATCGAATGCCGTAATTGCTATTCCACATGTCCTATTTTTTGGAATTTTCAAGAACCCTCAGTTAAGAATAAATATGAAAAAAGCTTATTTTAGGATCACTAAAAGCAGCGTGAACAAGCCTACTCGCCCAAATACAAACAACATCGTTATAGCGTGGGAAGCGATTCCTTCAATTTCACACGGAAGTAAGGGAGTAGAATGTAAACACAATACCAAATATTTATCAGGATAATAAGTAAAATTTTGGGTTCTTTAAATGACTCTTTTTTACCTCATTGTTATCTACGATACCAGTCCTTATCATCATCCAGAATATTCTGTGGATTGTTAAACTGAATCCGCCAATTCTTAAAGGCGCAATAAACGATAAATACGTACAAATAAAACTGTTTGTAAGAAGGAAGAATACATACACTTATGGCACACTGGTTTTTTACGTAAATTTTGAGGTAAGTTTCATCCTGCAGAATATCGATAGAGAATCTCAAAGACAAAAGACAAATATGATTCTTTTTACTAACGTAGGTATAAGAAGATTGCTAGATCTGTAAAACAGATCACTAGACTGCAGAATGTACTTTAAATGTCTTTTAAGATAAGGAGCAGCAGAATTGAAAAGCATGCAGTATAAATCAAAGAAGGTAGAGTATTTCAGCGAATACGAATTGGGAGCAACTTGAGTTTGTTGAGAAAATGAGGTTTGCAATCCTATTTATTTTGCTGAGGCCAAATATGAGTTTGATGCAGACGTTTTAGACGCTCAAGTTAACTTTATTACCGGTTTGAAATATCAAGATCTTATATTAGATATTTCATATTGTTCATTGTGGATGATCGGACATTCTAATATATTACTTACACATAATATACATTGAACTGTTCGTGTTATAAATAGGTGCTGGAAGATCAATGTGGTCCAATAAACACTGGATTTCCAGCGACTACGCGCTGAATGAAAAATGTGTCAAATTAATCTGGTATCCTGAACGTCGTCCTCTGCGTTGATCGTACGCACCTTACATAAATGTTTGCTTTTAACTTTCATACAATATATGTATTCAACATATAAAATTAAATATAATAATACATTAAAGCGAATAAATTAATTAATCCAGTTTAGCTAGCATTCTTGTATATCGTGAAAAATGTTAATTTTCAATATAGGTACGTGCGTAATTAAAACTGTATTATTCTTTGTAAAATGATTACAACAATCGTGCAACCGTCAGAACGATATATTCGTCAATAAAGCGTGAAACGCCACCAAACTCGATTAAAAGCTACAAGCACATTCTCCAACTTCTCACCAAAATGTATTTTTCAATTTGAAACTTTAATTAATGTCAAACTGTTCCTCGTTTCGAAACGCGATATCGTTGGACGATAACAATAGTATACATTTCTGAACCGTACGAGTATGCTGGAAATTTAGTGCATTTCAACGGCTAGCTGTATCAAATATACACAGCAAGTATACATATATTGCACAGACGCAAAGTTGTAAAAACATTCATGGTGTCCATTAATTACGGATTCCTTTTCAGGTAACTATAATATTTTTTTTGTAAAACACAAATGTATTATTAGCTATACAAAAATCTATTCGAATTGAATTGGATTCCACAAAGAGCTTCAGAGTGAGTTTTCAGAATATAATGCTCCGGCCATCCCCGTACCGTATCTACAGCTTAGTTATCTCGTTAGAGAATAGCTTACATATAAGGCTTTTCTTCCTTAATTACGTTGCCGGAGACATTTTGAATATGTACATTCCTAATAAAACCACACGTCTTACTTTGAAAACTTTTGTAACATTCTGTGTTATTTTTACGTGAATATTTTCTCTGCATTTATTCAAAAGCCGGAAAACAATAATATGTGAGATGGAGTACAAGTTATTATAACATTTATATTTTCAGATTGCTAAAGAATCGAGCAATGGAGAAGTGCGGTTGCGACTGACCTGAAGATGTGCGGTCAAATGGAACGAAGGAACACGTTCGATTATGAGTTCTGTCGCCCACATACTCACTAACTTATACCCAAGCGAGAAATTTTATGCATTTTAAAATGGGATTCTTGATAACTTCTCTCGTATATCTAGCTTCATTCCGATCAATTCAGTATATTCACAGAGATTTTTCTTTCACTATATAAGTATCAAAGAAGTAATTGTTATTCACAGCTCAGAATTTTTCACAACCCGTGTGCTGATGGCAGGTGCTGATGATGTTTTTTGATAGGTAATCACAATCTTGCTTTATGAACAGCGATGATATGACCCACGATGTAATATTTGGTCTACGTTTGAAGAGTACTAGTGTATAATTTTCGGGACATAGTCACAGATAGGGTATTTCTAATTCTATTCCTACACATAATTCCTACTCTGGAAAATGAAGTGAACTGCTTAAGCTTGGTTTAGAAACGGATTACTATCCGTTTTAGTAGGTACTCCTATTAGGTAAACATTATTTTTATTAACAAATAAGTAAATGTGTTGATAGATCTATATTAATTTAATTATAGGTACATGAACATAAAATCCATGTAGAGGTAAACTGTAGAAAATGCAAATACGAAGGCTGGACTTTCTAAACTTGTGCAGTGTTAGCTTGATAAATTAGCTCAAAGCTAAATGCACGAAGTGTCCGACATTAATATAAATGAAAGAAGCAAATACAGAGATTGCGGACTACCGACTGACGGAGTCTAATTACTTGGTTCCCAGAGATGGTTCATTAATTATTTGGGAACAGTGTCGGACAATCAAACGCCGACAAATTTGGTCTCCACTATGATAAACGAGGGTTTTGAAATTCCTGTCATTGTTACCATAAATGTTGTGTGAGATAATGATAAATTATTAGATCTAGAAATATTAAGACACTTTAGATAAATCCGCGACATTTATGGCTCCGTCATAATAAGAAACTCGGTTCCTAATTTTTTTTAGGACTTTGTTTTAGATCAATCAAGGTACCAAAGTTGCAACTATATTCTTGGCAGGTAACGACTAGTACACACATTTACAGGGTAGGCGAATACAACACGTCAGGTGCATTTCTGTAGACAATAGTGAGAAATACATCATGCGGTAAGACCTGAACCATAGAGCATACCTTCTACATCTGGAAACATTAGAAACAAAGTTTCTTACAGATTACAGTGATTTGCATTCTCTGTGAGTATTGTATAAAAGTCGTTCTTCTTAATTTAAACACGAATAATTCGCGGTAGCTATTTTGATCACACATGTTTTTGATTTGTATTAAGTTTAAAAGAGGAAATCGAAACCAATAGTCCAACATTTGGTACGAAAGCACTGGAAAGGAACGAAGACGAGTTGGAACTTTCGTAGAACGTGCTTGGATTGGGAATATTTTCCTCGTCTTTCCCCTTTTACAGATAGCTACGGCACGTATCACCAGTACCTACATGATGATATGTATGTATGTATTTCATATTTTATTTATTAGTAAGAACATTTGTACAAATTCGTACTGATGTAGTAAATCAGCCTTATATGTCTGAATATGAAAATTATATAGTGATGAGATATGAGTGCAAAAACACAAAGAATATAAAAACAAGTTCATTTCTATAATGATTTTAGATCAGGCCTTTACCTGTCGTATATTACTGGTAACATCTTCTAAACTTGGTTCTGTTACTATAATAATAACCTCTGTGTATTACTGGCCGAAGCATTATGAACCATACCTATATACCATGCATATGTATATAATAATATAGATAATTTACCTTTTTCATGAAATATTCACATTTTAACTCTAAAATAAGTATTTATTTCTGAATCTGTACGATTGAATTATTCACATCGATGTAGATGAAATGTCAATCTACAAATTTATTTTGTCTCTTTTTTTCCATTGAAAGTCGGTATACCACGCTGGTCTTCCTCTCACATTTATCGCAGCGAAGCTGCTTGTCAAATTTCACTTCTTTTGTTCATGGGTAACATTCCTTTAGTTTTGTGTAAATTTACGAGACATAAAAGCGATCGTCAATATGTTACAAATTAAACACCGTGTGGTCCAGTTAGTGCCTACCTCCACATTATTTCGACTTTATTATAGAAGAACGGTCGAGGGACACAGCCTCTAATCAGGAACCGTCATCTCACCGCTACCCTTTCTCACGTTTTCTCTCGGGACTCAATTCCATTTGAGAAATATTCCAGGGAAAACCCGGCTTTTCTTGTAACTTAATTAACATTACGTCGTAAGTGCGTAGGGTTCTTGCTATCATGAGAAGTGGTTTCCTTTCGAGATAAATGCGTATCTAGATTGTCGTGTATACTGATTGTTTAAATAATCACATCATATTCCTGTAATATAATTTTATACGTATACTTTAAATAATTTATAATACTTCTCGATTGAGATATTAAGTGGCTACTTACATCTTGGTAAACGATTAAAAAGTCATAATTAAGAGTTTACAATGAAACATGTGAAGCAGCTACAAAATATGCATCTAAAATTGTACTACTAGTTAATACTAATAGAAATACAATTTAATATCACAAAATTCGCTGTGCGAATACTTTCGGGTCTCATTAACCGAAACTTCGACAATCGTCGTTACACAACACGTTAGAGTATCTAAATGCAAAGCATACAACCCACGCACATGGCAGCGGGACTGTTGTTGCAAAACAACATTGAAAACTTATCCGGTTATGTACCTACTCGTAAACCGAGTTATGTATTTCTCGTTACAGGTCGTGATATGACCTAACTTTGGACATCCGCGCTATTTGGGGCCCTTTAATCCTTTACATAATCACTGATGTCTAACTATTTGCAAGGTGAACTGGAATGTGTACGTTACTACAAATGTGTTTGTGTCTAGCAGTAGATACTACTTTTAAGTCTAACTATTTCTAACTTTGTATTCTTAGAATCTATCTAATGACTTCTGAAAAACACATTTGTAAAGCTCACGATTGAATTTAATTATTAACAGAGTGGTGGAGTATGTTTCGTACCTTCCGAAACGGTTGGTAAGAATTGTTCCCACTAGTTCGACATAAAAAAGATCTCAGTCAATTTAATAAAAAGATCTACCGATTAAGGTTTTTAGAAAATCTCATGAACGAAAGTATGTTGCTTGGTGCTTTTCAAATATTTTCAGATAGGGCGTGCTAAATTAGTACCTAAGGAATACCGGAAATAATCAGTATTATGTAGCGCGGAATATAGAGCTTACTATTAAGAACTGTTGAGGTTGAGTAGAAAGTTTTGCAGTAAACACGGAGAAGTTGAATCTTGTAGACTCGAATACACGGGCAAGAAAAATCTATGTAGTATATTCAGTGCACAGTAATGCATTAAAGTTAGTTTAATTCTGTGCAGTATAATAAGAACGTCTCGAACCTGTATTGAGACCGCAAAGTATCTCGGTAACTCGAACTTCAGTAGATAGAGTTCTCGTTGTATACATTCAGGTTTTCACAGAATTAGAAAACAGTTATTGTTACTCGAATTTTGTTCGATAAATAGGTGTTAGGTAGAGTTGTTTTAGAACTGATAAATGAATAAATATTGTTTCGATTATATATATGACAGACGCCTATAACTAATTGCGAAAAATTGTCTTCCATTCTGCATGAAAATCTGTTTGTTTTTAGGCAAAAATAAATTTTGGTCCGTTTATCCTCGACATGAATATCCTCAGACCATGTCTACGATATGACCAATTAAGCTATATGTAGAATATTGCTTTGTTCGCTTTTAAATTACAGAAAATGAAAGGTCATTTAATTTGGTTATAAATAGTGACACTAATTTATGCACAAAAGCAGTTCCTTTTATGAGTACTAGACATCGATTGATTTGCTCTAGAAGTATAATAAAAACAAAAAACAAATGAACGATAATGAAAACAAATATAGTGAAGAGAGCCTTTCAGCATGAATAAATAGACCGAGCCATAGCAATCTGCACACTACGGGGATGTCTAGTGTCCCGTGAAAATGTTTATACTTCCGCCCAATCATGATAGAACAATATTCGGACAAAAACTTGTGTAACGTAACACGTGCCTATCGCTCGCAGGACTTTAATATGTTATATGTATAAGAAGGGATTTTATAGCAAATATTACGACGGTAAAGTAAAATTTTTTGAAAGATATTAGAAAGTTCTTTTAGACATTGGTCCTAGGTGCATTCCTATACCTCGAGTGTTAAGGTAAAGGGCCCTTGGATATGATATATCTTTTTAAAAAATAAAGGGGGATAGTGAGCAAAATACCTACATTTACTTACTATTTTATTACAATGGCACTTTCGATTTTATAATGTTCCACTTATGAGCAACTACCTTCACTATTGTCATCAGACTGTTAAATTATTCGAAGAATATAAACAATAATATTCAAGTTACAGCATATACAAACAAAGTACTAATACTGGTGATAAGGGCATAAAAGGAAAATCCATAAATATTAAAACTTTGAAATTACTTTTATCTTTACGGCTTTGTACGCATTTTACACGGTCTAAAGGTTTCGTCGTAATACCGAATCCTTTGTTTGCCTCTTGTTCTTTTGTGTTTCATTTTGACGCAATATAAGAAAATATTGTTAATAATCTTTAATTTATTACTAATGAATTATTATTGTTTATTAATGTCAACGGTGATGGTTTAATCAACTCCCTAAGAATACTCAAGTATGGGCACAAAATACGCTATTTGCGTACAAAAGCTATAGTATGAAGCAATGAACACAGATTAACACAGATACATAAATATCGAACAAACAGTTGTGATAACTCATGTTAATTAATATTCTATTTTCAATGGGCAATTTAATACCACTAATGCGTGGTTTTCGATGGAATTTATCGTCGTCATCATATTTTACTAGCCACGGCCACTTAATTGGTTAAGCTTTACAAATTATGTTCTATTAAATATTATATACACACATTGCTAATCAGAATTTATAAACATGTGGTTTATAACGTATACGAGCATAGAAAACACATTTATAGTATGAGTATTATGAATTAATTCCCTTCACACTACTAGAAATTTGGGCTTTAGTTATTTGTATATTTTTTATGCTGAAACAACATCGTAGAAACCTACAGTTAAAGTTAACATCTTTAAATTTCGTACCATATGATCAATTACAATCTAAATAACACAACTTAGAATAGCGACCTTTCAACTTAGTTCCTGAGGAGAAATCCTCTAAGTCTTAGACTCTAAGACTTACCTGGGAAACAGTGGGCGGACTTCAGGACATGTGGGATTTTGCTGCTTTTTTAGGTTGAAACTTGTAGTTTTCTTTAGATTAATCTCTTCAAATCCGGCTGTATTCTATTCTATTTACCAGATCATTATGCTCTAAAACTTTTATTCTACATTAAAACAATGTGACTTGACATAATAATCATTAAAAACTGATCTTGAAAATATAGGAGATGTTTTAAATGGAAACTAAAAAAAGGAAACAAAGTTAAAGGAATTAAAACATTAAAAAAAAAAATAAAACTTGAAGATGTACATAAAACTATGCTTTTACTTTTTTATATTAGGTATATTTTTAAAAAGGAAACAGCATAGAATTAGATATTTCTAAATAGGGCATACTTTACTCGTGGATGGTTGTAACACAAGATTGCCGCCTTTTTTAAGCGAATATTTCTCTCATTTTCACTTTGCATAGCGAAATCCTAAATAGATAGGTTGATAGAGTATACAAAAGCTTCCGTTTTAACGATATTTGGAAGGTCGTATATTTTCATTTTATAGGTATCTTTACCAGTCACTGAACCGTTCTGTTTTAACGCTAATTCCTTAATCTTCTTCCTCCAGTCGCCAAATCAAATTTACCCTTCTAGCGGACGCCTATGACAGTTAGGTTTTATACCCTAGTTTATTATCGAGCTTATTTCATAATGCGAAGCTATCTGAAGCATGAAAATTACTGGTAGTATGGGAATGTAAACATAACTTTGCTTAGACGATACTATTGAGAAATAATAATAGAATCAGATTTCGAGCGGACCTCTGACGAAACTAATAACTTCTTTCAGGGTTTGGTTCATTTGTTTAGAAACACCGTGTGACAATTTAACGGTGACAAATTTGTATCGCTCCCCCTTATGATGAACGACCTTTCCGAATTTTTGTCATTGTTCTGGCAATACACAACAGTCTGGCGAATATGCTCGTGATTAATTATTTCCTTTATTCACTAAAATAACAGCTTTACATTGAATAGTACCCGCTCGTCGTAACTAATAAGTTTTGTGTGACAGTGCTTTTGAGGCAGTTTTATTAAATATTTAATTTCATTCTTAATTAAAGCTCCGTAGTAACATAAAATAAATTGTCTACTGTCTAACAATCACATACATATATAACTGGATAATAATACATTATGATCACAGTTTTTAATCTGCACCAATTCTGGAGTAGTGTGGCGAAGTATGGTATAGCGGACCATTGCAACGTACCAATATAAATTGGGTCAAATTAAATTTCTTCATCGGCAAGTATGTTTGAATTGTATAGCTATATGACCATTTGACCATTACAAATATAAGCTAGACGAATCATCCGTCATTTCATTTAGGTTTGTAATAAAGGATAAATTAAATCATACTTCGGTATTGAACTGTTCCTTAATTAGAAATGAGAATACTTATATGCGATGATAGCAATTTCCTAGGATTCACCGATCTAGTGATAAAATATTAGCTAGATAGGCTGTATATTTTACTGCACCCTGCACAGCAAATCCATTCACCGTAAAATCTGAACCTGTAAACCAGTCTAGTACCTACGTGGAGTGGAAGTGCTGCGTGCAACCGTAGTCAGTATAAAAATTTTATAGAACATTCTTGAATAGATTTTTTTATATACTGAAATAATTCGTGGAATGTTATTTCTTTCAAAAATGAAAAGGGAAATTTTAAAATACAAAAATACTAGTGTGTGTAATCAGCTAATTGCTACATAAAATCTCCTATTCGAAATGTGATATCCAGATACCTGAAAAATAATAGTGTAGTTTCAGAAATATATAAGACAAAAATTAACATCCGTTCATAAATATCTGTTGTACTAATTAATCTATTAAATAACAATATAATTATATACGTAGGTAATAAATACATACATTTTTTTATAATTGACCTGTCACGGCCTCATCTATAATAAACAGTTTGTTTTAAAAGGTAATAATAAAATAAAACCATCGTAATTCCGATATAACAAGCAGATTATGCCCACAACATTGTTAGTCCAACTGTAAAATTTATATACATTTTTGAAGCCTTTTCATGCAACCAAATCCGCTTACATTCAAAATATTCCGGAAGAGTTTTTATTCACAACTCACGGTCACATACTTTACAGATGGAAATGTTTTCATGTAGGACTCGCCAAAATTACCTATAATGTGAACACACTTTAGTTCATTCCAAATGTTAATTATCACGTTCACAAATACAGTTCGATATATTTATATACTAAGTTATTAAGTAAGTAATTTTAATAGGAAAAAAATTTTAAAGCGCGAATTGCTCAGAATTGGACCGACTATAAATTTACGAAGCTTTTGGCGACCGCGTCGAGTGGGTAAACAGCACTCAATTGGTTCCACGATAAACAACTTCCGTTTCTGCTATGCTTTTCCGAAATTGGTTTAATAAATTTGGCTATAAAAATACTTGAGTTTTATTATTGTTTTTATAATGTATTATATTGCATACGAATAGGGATTAGGCAACAAATTAATATTTGAGTATTAACCACATTTGGTATGTACGTACCTTATTTCCCTACTCGTACATTGTTCCTATGAAATAACGAGGAATTGTGCGTTGCGGTATGTAACTAAACGAAACGAGCCACTCGTCTTGCAATTGATAAAATCTTCTCTTTTTATTAGACATGAAATGCCTCAGAGCGAGCAAAAGTGTTTATAGTACTGCTTTAGGATCAATAAACATGACAAGAATGCTGTAATGATACTAAATTATGTAATATATAATAATTATGTAAATTATGTAATGTATATATTGATATTAGCTACATAGTACCTGTGTCTGAAGTTCATAAGCAATCACGAAAAAGCTTTATAAACCAAGTTTATTACTAACCTATATACATAACGTAAATAAAATGAGCGTCTGTGATTTGAAAATAATTATACATATTTTCATAGCTTCACATATTTATTTATAACGGTTAACGTATCCAAAGAACATTTTTAAATTATTGTTCGTCTGGAAAAGTCATCGGAACGCCTAAACCAATTTTCATGGCACTTCCACTAAAGCTTAGAGATGTTTATAAAGCTAAACAGACCTAGAGTTTTCCACTCCATGTATAGAGTTCCTGTATAGTATTTTAAAAACTTAAAAATAAAGCAAAGTTTCACCTTGCGTATCAGTTTAATGTCCATCATTGTCATAATATTAAACAGCCATTGCAAGCTTTACTCGTATTGTATTTTGTCTTGTTCGAAGTCCGTGTGAACGAAGTCGAGAACACATTCTGGTATATAATAAGAATGGAAACCCAATAATCGGTTAATCGCTGATTTATTGTTACGACTGGATAAAATATCGCCTTACTTATGTTGTCTTCGAAGAAAAATATGATCCTAACCATTAATGAGTTGTTTCATTAATAATGTTTATGAAACAAAGATTCCCTGCGAGAAATATGTTGAAATAAGCACGCCATCGTTGTTACAAGTATTTAATAAACTTCTGGCATTTATTTACCCATTTATTCAGTCTTTTTCGCAGTGCTGTACGATGATCTCTTTTCAAAATAAGATTGGGTAAAGCCATAGTTTATCACACTATCCATGTGCGGTTTGACAAACTGCATATCTAAGACAATATTGTTATATAAGTTACAAGTGTTGGTCTTATTATGGTGGAATATTAAATTAAAAACAAAATTTTACACTTGAAAATCACATTCAGACTCACACTGAATTAGAAATAAATCAGAATACATACAACGATCTCTTAGAGATCGGTTAGACTCGTCTTCATATCACGGCTTCATTCTTGGGAAATAACTCGGTCACGACACGGGACGACTTGTGTTTTATCTGTGACTCTACGGGCGAAAGCCTCGTGACCTACAAAAAGTTTTAAAGCCCTGTTGTATCAAGATCGTAAGACCTCGTATTGCGCGCTTCGAATTTATTTAAAAGCAATCTCTCACCTGGGAACTTTAGCTTTCACGGAAACAGTTTGTACATTTAAAACAAAAAGACATTCATACATAATACCTATGTATATGAACGTCTATTTGTTTACGTATGTACAATTAGGCGAAACAAGATAAAACGCAACAAATGAACAAAATTTTAGTTCATTATTTGAACTAAATATACATATGTATCTATGTATAAATTAACATTGAGGTTAAGGATGTGAATTAATATACTCGTACATGTTGTGGTTTACGGATACATACGTTAAGCTAGTGTATATTTAGCTGATATTAAATTTATTATAAGCCGTGACGGTTTGTATCTATATTTCTAAAAAAAAATGGATTTTCATAACCTAAAAGTAAATATTTGACCATTCATATAATTACTTACTCAAGTAACCGTGAAAAGTAATTGCGTTGTTATTGATAGATTATAATCAACAGGCTTAATTTGAAATATCTGTAGATGAGATTCAGGATAGCTAAGAAAGGTTTAAAAGCGTTTCAGATTCTAAAAATGACTGTCTCAATCTATTCTGAAGGAAGATAGTAATAGAGTTAGAATTTCCCTGCAGAGTGAAAGAGCACTTTTGAAGTTAACCATAAGGATTGTTTTAAGTCGGCTGTAACTAATCTACAAACAATCCACTTAACTGTAATACGTGTAGCTAAACTCTTGCTGTAACAAATCAAAGTGAATTAATTATACATATTAATTCACTGAAACCAGTCTCGATCAGTTAGGCATCACTGTGTATCAATATTAATTAAAGCTTACGGGCTTAAGTCAATCGAAGATAAGCATTTTGATAGGGTTGAGGTATAATGGCTGCCACCCTTTTTAACTTCCGTAACTGGGTGGGCTGATTGGTATGCAATCAACCTTTGTGTCGCAAGTTTTAGAAACACCCTAACTGCCTCAAGCATAGCTTACAAATATGGTTTTTTGTTTAGATTAGTTACCAAGATATTTTTTAAAAAACAAAAAACAAATGCGTTATCGTCGTATATTCCCCAAATATTTTCGTTCTATCATTGTTAATATTATACTATTATATCTTTATCGCTTAAACTACTTATTCATTCTACTACCCTCATTATTGTATTTATTCCCAACTTTAAGAATAATTCGAAAAGGTGAAAGTTTATTGCAATTAGCGTCAGTGACACGGTGGCGCCGACTAACGAACGGTCGCCTGCTGGACCCTATTACGTCGGAAATCAAAAGATAACTATTATAAAAGGTAGAAAATATTACAGAACACACTCATATCCTGTATTTAACCAGCTAAAGGTATAAATTACAATTTTATCTGTACGCATTACCATAAATAATTTCTTGCTTTTGGAAGAATTATCTGCCTTTATTTAACACAGCGAACACCAATATTTCACGAAAGGAGTGTAAAGCGCCTACTATATTACTGGTGCCAGAGGTAACAGAAAAGATGTCGCTATAAATTTTAGTTATCCATCGCAGGTACCTACCAATATGTTGGGGAATTTATTCTACGTGTATATTTGTAACTGCGAGACCATGACATTAAAAACTCCATTGTAGTATAGTAGCTTGTGGCTTGTAACATCCGATGATACAATTCGTACACTTGAGCCTTTACCTCACTTGAGTCGACAACCCTTGAAACATCTCTTCAATAACGCGAAGTCTCTCAGGGCCATTTATGTACGTATGTATTATGTACATAAGCCCAAGTTACGTTACCTTTGGACATTAGGTAGGTAATGTTTGCCGCGATGAATTAGTCGATTTTAATTTTCTTAACTTTATCCAAAATAAGTTTTTCCTGAATATACTTACATTCATATATGTACATACATACGTATATACGTTCGTACGTTTCTGAAAGAGCATACCTTGAAGGTGATAAAATAAATTTGGACGAATAACAAACAGTTTGTCTATTATTGATATTTTCTTGACAAAGTATGTAGTATATAAACAAATGTCTTATGGCAAAAATTCCTTTACTTGTTGCGTGCTACTTGTAGATAGTTCTAGCATTCCTTACCTTTGTCTGCAGGTAAAATAAAATTTGTGATTGAAATCTGAAACACCGTTTGTTAATTTAGGCTTGTTAATTTTAATTAAGAAGCAATGTTCCGAGGTATGGTGGCAACACAAACATGAGTGGACAACACGCTTGTGGCTGGAATACAAACACGTGCGAAGGCAGACCCAAACAAATACGGAACTGTCCCGCATGCAAATATTTGTGTCGACCTCGCGTGCAACTTGGAAGCTACGGGGATATTGAACATCGTCAATCATTTGGCGGTAACACCTCGCGCGAGAAACGCTTCAAAGAATAAAGGGGACTTAAAATCTTTATATTTAAAAACACTTGACTGGTATTTTACAGTGATATGCAAGATTCAATAATATTATTGCTTGTTGATTACGTTCTTTAGATTTTTTTATTAATACGCAATCTTGAAATGATATTCGAAATTTATGAATGTCACAACAATAAATCTAGGTTCATATATGGCTGCAACCTTTTTTTGCGATCAATTGCTAGACACGGGTTCTACTGTAATCAAGGGGAAGCTGGGGTATACTCCACCACACAGCTCCAGTGCGTATTGGTGTTGCTACGAGTAATTGACTAACTCATATATTGGATGTTTTTTAACCGCTTTTATTAAGGCCTCTAATGAGACTTAATGATAACTAGTGGTCGCCTGCTGGTTGAAATTCGACCATAATAAAATATAATTCTTTGAAATTTCTTTGGACTTTATGTTTGACATTGACAACCAGAATGTAAACAATGAACGTTGTATGTATGTGTCAAATG
>DWGJ01002514.1:0-15524 GCA_018246895.1 Aspitha aspitha aspitha | reverse complement strand
TCTCAAAATCGTTTCTGGTGCAGACTGCCAGGGAGTGGAACTCCTTGCCGGCATCTATTTTTCCTGCCTCCTACAACTTGGAATCCTTCAAAACAAGAGTGAATAGGCACTTTATAGGCAAGCGTGCTCCATCCTAGACTGCACTTCACTTACCATCAGGTGAGCTCGCAATCAAACGCAAGCCTATCCTATAATAAAAATAAAGAAGTGATTCCAGGAATCTTCGGCTAGCCATTATTTCAATACGAATTTCTTACAGATGTCTTTCTAAACTGTTTTATTACTAAATTCTTAAATGTTAATGCCGAGGGTTTCACATCTCCATTATGTCGACGTCGTCCTGCACACCTATTTATTATACAATAATGTGGTCAACAATAGGTACACAATATTTAAATTGTAATTATAAAACGCATACTAACAAATCAGAGGTGTGTGTGTCAGGATCGAATCCAGACCTCGCGAGTCTGAATTTTAAACCACTGAGCTATCACTTGGTGTTAATATAATAAAGTAGTATAATAATAAAGTTAATATAATAAATATTTAGTAGTTAAATGTAAATATTATTTTGTCTTTGTTTCTTTCTTTCTAGTTATCCAACCGGTTTTAATATTTTGTATTTTCTTATTTAAGGCAATAAACTTTTTACATTATTATTATTAACAAGTCTATCAACGAACATTAGCTACCAAACTTTTTTGTTTCTCTAGTCTTAGTACTTATTAGAAGCAAGTACTTTATTTGCAAGGAATTCCTTACCTATTAAGGCTTTACCGAGTCTGGCCGGCACTTGGCTGGGTCACCGCTAATGGGATATTTTTTTACGAGTTCCTTGGTTCGAAGAGCACGTTGCATCAGCGATAGATCTGTTTGGACCTTCATAAGCCCGATCTTAAAATTTATTCACAAGTAATTTATTGAGTATATTTCATTATTAATTGTGTTAATACAAGTAAATAGTTAAAAGAGAAAAAGACGACGAATATATATTGTAAATGTCATGTGGGTGTTTTTTGTATTTCTCACCCCATTCTACTCGAGTGTTAAAAACTTGACTTAAAAGTGTTTCAATCAACAGGTCGAGATATTTTCCAGTTCTAGCTATTGTGTCAAGTGCTATTCCATAAGAAAAAGTAAACTTTATTATAGACTCTCTCTTATCATGTAAATTAACTGTTTGAATATTTTTGTGATTTATAATTAATGAAAATTCAATTATTACAATGAATGATTTTAAAATTACATATTGTTAGTCAATGCTGTCTATTACACTGATCTACTCGTATATTCTATTACGTGTCTTTGTCTATAAAGCAATACAAGATTGTTTTTCTGATATATAAAAACTCTGGTCTCAGTTTTTGTGTTCGAAGTTCGATTGCACTCCTTCAGAATAGCTTGACCAAGTTTTATGAAACGTTTTGGGTTATGTGAGTGAGTCTGAGAATACGTTATAGTTTGTTTTTAAAGTTTCTAAGGCTCTATCCAGAATTTTTTTTTTATATTTTGGCCAAATTTTGTTTTTGTGTCTCTTAAATTGGATATTGATACAATACATTCATAATTTTTGATTTATTAACCTGAAATATTCTCTACAAATAATTTTTACGACAGAACAACGTCAGAACAAGAGTAATATCCTAAAACTTTGACTTAACGTAAAACGGCATAGATTTTCATAGTTTGGATGTCGCGTTGTCTTGTCCAACTCGATGTACTCGTATGTGCAACCACATTTGTTAACGTGTACTTTAGGTAGACATTTGTAGCTATTTGTTTATTTTATGATAAGCATAATGGAAACTAGATTCGAATAAATGATGAAATATATACATAGTTAAATAATGTTTATAATTATAGCCTGCACTACACATTGCTTGATTTTTTGTTACTAGGGCAAGTGAATTTTATTGACACGTTGGATATACAATGGTTTACCCATTGGATTTTTTATCTAGTTCTCTGTGCTGTAATGCATTGACTAGAAATTAATCCAATGCATTTAAGGGGAAAGTAATTTTAGCTAAGTATTGGTGGGTGGTGTCTTTCGATGGTTGCTGCTTGCTACTCGCAATTAAAACAGAGTAATTATATTAAAACGATTAACAATGATTACTTTGCAACACTTTGAGATCATGTAGATGTGGGAGTCGATCCACGTGTATACCAGAGGCGACACTTACTAACTGCACCTATTAACATTACTAACTGAACTAATATCACTAACAGTTCCATTTCTGTAATTCTGTTTCTGAAGAATACTCACCGACTAATACTTATTAGCACCGCTCAAACTACCTGAATTCACACTACCAGTCCCTACAGCTCTGTTAGGAGTTGGTTGCAGATGTCCATGGGCGGCAGCAGCCACTTGTCACTGCCGCCTGCTCGTTTGCTACTCGCTACTCTATTTAAGTAAAAAAAAGGAACGCCATAAGTAAGTATTTTCGCAAATTCTGTTCTGTTCCTTTCAATCTCTTAGATAAATATCTATACATTTTGCATGTGACAAATAAAAATTTGTTGAATATAATAAATGCTAAGTAAATTACCCATTTTTTGTACACAATTCTTAGTTACGATTGGCATGTAACGATTTCAATTTAAGGATGTATGGCTCAACGCACAGAGTTCATGATCGATTTACTTTTTTAAACAGTTATTGATTAGGGACAGTTTCAATATTAGAGCAGGTTACGCAATCATTGGCTACCAATTCTGATATTACATTTTCATCTATAAACATCAAGAACTAGAGTCAAGTAGAGCAGCTGTTGTCCTTTGGCAGAAAGAAATTTGTGCGCAGCGCAGAGAAAGCTCTGGGCGGCTGCGTGCGGGGCGGGCGGCGAGCGGGTGGAAATAGCGACGGCGCGCAGTCAGCCAGCTCTCGGCCAGTCCGTAGCTGCGCGTTCCGTCGGCCCGCTCCGCTCGGTTGCGCTTTCACTTACTAGATCGCGTGCGAACTCGGCCACTTGGCGTCGCCCGCTCGCTCGATATATTCACCCGTCTATCTGCGTTGAGCTTTCTTACATGTTGTGACCGTTCGAGTGCTTTAACTATCTGTGACACGCACAGTCCTGGCGGCTTTGTGGGAGACCTACAACCGAGGTTTGGATAGCTGCACACTGCTCCTGCATCGAAAACTGGAAAACTCTTTTTCTTGACGTTCTTCCCTGCCAAGGTCATACGAGAAGGTAAACATCATCATTAATTGATTTCAGGAATATCATCACTCGATATGAAAGTTGGGACAAAGATGGTTTTAAATAGCTGCATAAATTAAGGTCAACGGTCGGACGCGATATATGGCTCACATCAAAATTTGTAAAACATGATTGAAACTTCATGTTGTAATTTTGAATAATTGTTGAAATATTGTTTAGCGACTTCACTGTTTTGCATCGATTTGAGCAAGTGCAAGACAGGCAGTGACCCATTTTCACAGCAGTCGAAACCCTGACGTTTGGCAATAGGTACGTAGGATAAATGTGACCGAATCAATATATGTATGTATACAAGTTATTTTAAGAAAAATTGTAAACATGCTGTTTCAAAACGACCGCACTAAAATAAAAGACCTAAGCATTCTCCTGTGCTCTTCCATGCTATTCTCAATATATATTTTGTGTGTTGCATTATATTTCTATATCACACATTCTTTTAAATCAATCGTGAGAGATTAAATAAAAAAATCTATAATGATCGTTATTTCTTTGTGCTTACTACGTACCTACTTAATATATGAAACATCGTAAATATAACATGTTTTATGTCAATAGGTACCCGTTTATAACGTAAGCTATAAATTGGTCATATATTCAAGATATTGTCGACCAGCTTACCCTTAAAAAGCTTTTCGATGCGATACTATTTATTAATTATTAGTAGATTATTTTTGTAGAAAATATCAAAATATCATGTTATTACGTGTGTTAAGTTTTTGGAACACCTACAGGTACGTCGACTATTACATGAAGGAAAATTTAAGAATATAGATAATGATATCTTATTATGATTAAATTCATCATGTAGCAATAGATACGGTGGAACACAATAGTCACGTAACAGCAGCTGCATTTGTTTGATATAGCGAGCTTATTCGGGCAGCAGCCATTGTTAATCAAATATCTAAATGTAGTAACTGTAGGTTTCCCTCCTATCGACCGTTTGACCCCTCTATTTGCCTACCTGTTACAGTCGTTTTCAGGGCTCTACTTTATTACTGGTTCACTAACTGTTTAGGTAGGTACTTACGTCCATCAAATTATCATTTTATGAAATATTTGCATGGACTTTTCTCCCAGTTTGTACTCGTTAGTTTTTTAAGTCTTTCTTGCGATAGTTATATCTGTAACGCGTTTTTGCAATATTTACAACTCACCCTTGCTTGGGTCCTGAGTGGTTTTCAAGTGGGACACATTTGAGGGTGCAGCCCACCAAACTGCTTCAGTAATGAATGACAGTTGGTTAATTAATGGGTATTTCGTTTAACATAGGTACTTAGTAATAGCACGTTTGAATGTTTCCGAAGTATGTAAAGTCGCTATTCCCCGTTATTCATGTAAAGCCTGCCGCCTCCGATATTGCTAGACACATCTGGAATGCTCCCATCGGAACATTAACGAGGCCAGTAGCATTTCAATTGGCTTTTTACTTTGTTTATTTGCCTTCCATCTTTATAGAATAACTGGATACTTTATATTGTACTAACCAACGCTAACATCTATCGTTATATAAGGTGTGGCGATCACAGATTGATTGGTATTGATTAAACCATCCGATTTGAAATATTTTTACTGTTGAAGGGTGCTTGCGCTATGAACTTATTGTTAATTTGATTGTGAGTTGTTAATTAAGAAAGTGTTAATTTATGAAGTTGTATGTATTGATTACAGTTCTACCGTGTGGATATTATGTTTGCATTACTTGACTAACTTTAGTAATTAAGTATATTATAACATAATTTTGATACTATCCCAGCTTACTTTGGATGGCTTTATGCAATATAATTATGTATTGTATATATGTACATATAAGCGCTTTGAAAGTTGACTTTAAAAATGTTACTTTACACTTGAATGTTATGCAGGCAAACTCATTTCGTTTGATAGTGTAGGTATGCATCTGGAGAGTGTCCAACTGTTAAAGGTGAGACCATGACCTATTAGCAATGAGCTTGTTGGTGAATGTTGTGGAGTGTAACTAGTCTATTGTGGATACTGGCTTAACTAAAACTGTGGCCATTTTACATACATGAACTTGATGAAATGTTTTAGACATTTATTATGTCTCTTATTTTTTGTTTAACATCAGTACATAGTATAAAACAAAGTCGCTTTCTCTGTCCTTATATCCCCATGTATGTTTAAATCTTTAAAACTACGCAACGGATTTTTATGCGGTTTTTTTTTAATAGATAGAGTGATTGAAGAGGAAGGTTTATATGTATAATAATCGTGGTATAGGGAAAGTGGAATTGTTTTACTCCAAATTAAAGGCGTACGGGCCACGGGCAGTAATGAATAAATCAAAACTACTGTATTGACTTTAGTCATTTTTTCAGTGAGTGACGTAGACTATATATTTTATACCCGTGCGAAGCCGGGGCGGGCCGCTAGTATTATATGTATAAAATAAGATAGATTAGGTATGTACCTAAGATCTGTTGGGTGAAGGTCTCCCTGGCTGAAGTCACTCAGGCCAGGCCTGACTGTGGCTTTGAATCGAACGGATTCCCATCACGCCATGATGTGTCCTATGCGCTTAGTAGAATCTATTAGAATTCTACTAGTAGACTTCCTCGCCTAGTAGAATTCTACTAGAGAATTCTTAAATATTAAAAAAGTAATATGTATAACAGCATGTAAGTAGGGCGCTTAGGTTCCGCTTCCAAATAGGTACCAGCTGATTTATTGATGAGTATCGATAAGTCATTAAGTGAACGCGAACCAGAGTCAGATATTTGTGGAGTGGATATTGATCGCGCAAGACCGAAGGGCTCGGTATTTCGCCACATTTCTTGGTGGCAGTGTCACGAAATCGTGTCGGTGCGTGACTGTGTTAGAAAGTACTTAATTAGAATTTTTTTGTCTCTCTTAGAGCTTGAGAAGCGATAATTTTGCAATACCATAATAGTACAGTTGGGTAAACTTTGAACTCTGGCAGAAATGAATTTCTTTGTGTTTGGTAGTAAACGATCAGAAGCTACTATTCATCTAAGTAATCATGCTTTCGCATCTCTGTATGTACATGTACTAGTACATGCTCCTTAGGATATAAATGGTCAAAGTGACTTTTTGACCATTTGTATAGGTATATACATATTTATATAGATAATCGACCATTCGACTTGCATTTTATACGATTTTACAAGAATTAAAGTATGTAATCCATTACTTACTTGAAAGTACTCCTTTAGGATTATAGGATTTTTTCATTCACTATACGAACGAAATTGCTTGTGGAAATTACAATTTATAAACCAAAATGTAATATTTCCTGAAGTATCTTGTCAGACGAACATTATTATATCATACTCAAACTAATATTGTGTATCCCATAATCCGTGAGTTTATAAAGTGCAGTTTACTACACCATCACTTATACTCGTAAGGTTGACTTTCTTGAGCCGAATTTAATGCTGCGATAACAAACCGTAAAACATTCGATTACCTACACACACTATGTACAATATTAAGTATGTAATAAATCATTTTTTCTCGGAAACGCTATCCTTGAGCAGATATGGATTATATGTAAAATAAGATAAAAATATACATTGGTACCTCTGTAAAGTTATTAATATACATACTTATCACAGTTATACTCCTTAAAGTTGAAAATAAAGATAACACGTTAAATTAAATTCACGATCTCTTGATCAGTACAAAATAGCAATGGTACCACCGACTTAATGCGGCTTAAGGGATACTTAGAGTGGATTTCATCAAAAACTGACATTATTTACTTCTATTAAAAGTAAGCAAGCTACCAATCTAAGTAATAATGAAAGTGGCTAACTGTTTTAAAAATTTCCATTGCTTCATTTTCTTTATTTCTACGTTATGTAGAGTTAGAATGATGTTATAGATTTTTAGATGTATTTATCTAGAAAGATGTCAATTTACTTACATATTTTAGATATATGTACAAATAGATCAAAGTAAGTCTGGGATAGTTTTTAACTTGGGAACAAAAGCTATTTCAAAACAACATCTACATATTAATAGATGCCATTAAAAATGCTATGAGTTACCTATTTATCACGCGTGGTCCCTACGGGCAAGGCAGAAAGCACCAATTTGCAGAGTGTTATCTAAGAACCATAAATAGTGACTGGTCCTTTTGCAACAAACGCATATGCATTGTTACTATGTAGCAGAATTACAGGAATCTAGACAAATAGTTCAATGTAGCTCTTTTAGTTAATACTTAATGTTTTATAACCATCACCTGGTTAATTAAAGCTGTAAATAGTTTTATCAAAGCAGCAAATAATCGTCGACGCGGGAGTGGAATGGGCCAATCTCGTTAGAATTTCACATCGAGATGGGTTGCCAACTCGCTCGTGTTTACACCACGTTTATTTTCAAGGTTGGATTTTTAATTAAGTACATGTTAAATTCAGGAAGTATAACTTTTAGCTTTTTTTTAAGAACAATAAAATACTCCGATTTAATTGGCGGTTGTTTATTATTTTGTTCACTTCCGGTGATTTGAGATATTGACATCACATACGAGTATACCTAGTAGAACATGTTACTTTATGTAATGTATTTACTTAATATTAAATTACAATGTCCCTTACTTAGTTATACATTTAACAGACTCCTAGATTCATTATATCAAAAATGTAAAGGCAACATTCATAAAACTTCACGACTTGCCTTAAGCGAGAATTTTTCGACAAAACTATGGACATTTCAGAGAACTCTTGCATATTTTTATAATAGGATTCCTTCTTGAAAATTACAACAAAACAGCAGTTTCGGGCAGTTTCATTAAAAAAAATATTATTGTGATTTGTTAAGCAATAAAATCAATTAATACTTATTCCAGATAATAAAAACTCACTGACTAAATAGAATTGAATACAACAGTTCTTATGTCCATGAATAAGCCATTATATAAACATCTATGTAAAGCATTTTAAATTAGTGTATACTACTAGAACTGTATTTTAAAAATATGTATTGGCAATTTAAAAATCGTTACAAAGAATTTGTTTACACGCGTTTGATATTTTTGGAATTGTTTGTTATTGCAAAGAAAAACATTTAAAATTGAATTAAATCAAGTCCATGTTAACATAATGTAAGCACACTGGAGTAAACTGCAATACACTCCCTATTTATGTAAAATATTTGTAATTCGAAAGGTCGGTAAAGTATGTATTTGTGTATTAAATTAGGTAGGTACCCAGGTACTTTTACTTTTCACGGCAATTCAAGTGACTCATATCTTTGTAAATGCCTGTTATTACATGCATTTTTTTATTAGCTACTAATTAGTTTGTAAATAAAGCATTAAATTATTAATATTTGTAATAGTACTCATGTTTTCCTTGGTAAGTAGGTCAACTCATTGATATATATGATATACATATGGATATCTACGCGCACCAAGGTATTTTCTAAGGGCGTACAGAATATAGAGATGGGCGATATTTTTATGTAGATATGTAGAGTTCACCGTAAAAGCATGTTAAACAAAGTTAAAAGTATATTCAGTTATTAATGTCAACATCTGATGGTTAGGGACTGTGGATACGATATCTCCGTTTATCAAGATATTAAAATGATAACAGCTCAATCACTATATCAAACAACTATAATTGTACTTACTCATCGATTGTAATCGGCTCTGTAAAAGATTTAATGGACTATAAAATAGACAGGTAATTTATTTCGATTGGCATATTAATGTTAATGATGTAGCAAAGTAAAACATAAAAGTATTCAGATGTCTGCAGAATATCCACGGTGTAATGTGGTTTGTTTATCAACACTTTTATGTAATATCGTAGAAAGAGTTTCAATACAATCTTTCTTTTAAATAAAATTTCACAACTTTAATAAACGTTATATTAAAAAAACTAACTGTAACTTACTATTTACGTCACACAAAATAAATGTCCGTTTGTGTTATCATTATTATAGTAAGTGGTAGAAAATAAATATTAATCCATTCACTCAAATAACGCAACCCTCTCCTTATAGTCGGGTAAAAACTACGAACAAATTGTATTTGCTGGTAGTTTTTCAGTAAATCGCCATGCTCTCATCTCAAGTTTTGCGTTCTAAGCACTTCACTAAGTTTAAATCTCTGCAGGAACTAACATGTAATTTTTTCCATACTGTTAGTTATGGAGAATGTTAGATATTTCTATTGTTAGAAGCACTATCGTACAGTACCTTTGTTCTCATGACATCAATTAACTATAAAGTCCCTTGCCCGGTGTGAGGCACGATTGTTTTCCATTATGCAACAAGTTTGTCGAGCAGGTATTAATTACGTCACGCCTGCGGTAGGAAACTAATCGATTTAGTGTGTAAAGAATGAAAAATTTTAAGTTATTTGGCACGAGCTGCGTTGACTCGAACTCGTTTAATTTTTAAACGTGTGTCTCATTGTTAGCGCGACTGCGTTCAAATGAGAGCTTTTTTACATTTGTAGGAGTACCGACGCTTGCGATAACTATTCTTAAGAATTTTGATAGATTTTGTTTGGCTTAAAGTTTAAAAGACGGACATTAAATTGTAGTTAGAAAGTATTGAATTGTTACAGTATTACGGTGTTTAAAGCAACATGAACCTTTCTTTTGGTTAGGTGTTATTGATTTTATATTTGTAATACATATAGGCTGTTGACTGTACAATTTACTTTGAAATATATATATTATAAGTACTTAGCAAGCGATCGACGCGAATCTACCCATGTATACTAGATTGACGCTAGTTTCGAGGTCGATAGTAGATAGCGCAGTGTGGGTCGAAGTTGGGTCGACGGCGACGCGGCTCACCCAGTTGGCAGGCGGGGCTGGCAGGCCACCAGGTTAGCCCACTCATCCCTCAGCTTGCAGCGTATTTTGGAGAGCACGTCATCTGCCATGCCCGATACTTGCACGGACGCCTGGACGCATTGCGTTAGCTTATTAAAATTGGCTCTTCCATTTACTATGTTGCAATGTTGGTTATAATTAGAGTTTTTTACTCGGCATTTTATTTTAGAGTTTATATTATGATTGCCATTGTTATTATAATACAGTACAGCTAAAATGGAGCTCGTATTGTAAGGTATAATTGGCATTATACAAATTGAAGTAGCGACTTCTACTGCGGCACAATAAATGACTTTGAATAGAAAAGCTTCCGAAACATATATACAAGACCATTGTTTATTATTTAGCATTCGTGGATATAATATATTTGTTGTTTAATAATTAGATGTAATTATATCTAGAGGGATAGCTGAGAGTTAAAAACAGTTTCATTTGTTGATTCTCATGCCTGCTACCTATTTTATCGTTAGTAGGTACATACTGGAAAACAATTCAATATAAAAAAAATATCGAGTTCTCATCACGGGCCGTACAGTACAACGCTCCGAAGCTAAGATGACTCTTCGTGGCTGATCCGATTGAATGTAATGAAGCGAAATAGTGTGCGAACTGTAACAAAAAGTTTCCGTTCCACGTCGACCGGAGCGGCGGGGCTGGCGGCCTGCCAGCTCTTGGGCTCACTTCCGATACTCTTGTATTTCTTTTAAAGTAATCAGAACAGCTTCAATCTAATTTACAAAAATAAACATTAGTTCTATTACCCTTACATTATTTTAATAAGGCAGTGTAATAATCGTTAATTAACTTTATTAAGTAGGTAGGCTTCGGTGCACGGAGCGGGTTACTGGTAATTCGTTTAGGACGTTCAGTAGGCATAGTTTTCAAATATGGGGTGCCTGCATTTTATGGAAATGCAAATTCGATGCGTCACGGTTGTAGATTGTTTTTAAACTGAAGGACTGTAATGGATTGTAATGATGGTTGATTGAAAACAATAATAAGAATGATTTCTTCTTCATTAGGTGTTTCGTGTAAGCACCGCCCGCGCCCAGCGTTACCTACCTACTTAACTTTACGAACCTCTTCTGCTGAAATCACTTCATCTCTCTATCAGTACTTTTGTTAAAAGTTGCCCTCAATTAAATTATTAAAGAACAAATTTATAAAAAGACAAGCGATTATTCGCGGTTTCGCCCGTGTGGTCAAATATGGTGGATTCCCAAATATAGTTGATAGTTTTTAATACACTTGCCCTTGATATTCATATCAAATAAAAGGGTTTGCTGAGAAGAAAACAAATAAATAAAAAATAAATTAATTTTAAAAATAATTGTTTACAAGTATTATTGTATAAAAGTTAATATTAGATGTTTTAAAAGGAAGAAAACATTAAAACTTATTCAAATCCATCATTTATTATACAAATTAATGTCAAAAACAAACTTTTAAAAGCAAGCTTTTATTAACGTTGTATTAGTTTTCGTATTGTCCTCATCAAGCCCTTTCATTTGATACCCATAATGCGGTAGTGCACAAAAAATAACAAGTCCGCCATCTTGCATGATCCGCCATATTGGAATTAGAATGACGTCACATAGTTAAGCATACACTGTCATCCAGATTAAGCGGCTATACCAAATTTCAGCTCAATCGGTTAAAGATAACTGGACTAAAATTTAGTCGCAAGGTTCCCGCTCGGATAAATATATGTACTACATATGTACATACCAAGTTATTCAAAAGCTTTAAATAATTATAAGGTATAAAGTAAAAACAAAATTTACTGAAATTCTTCACTTTATTATTGCCGCCTAACAGTTGTTATCAAAACAATACGTGTCGGGGTCTGTAAGGTGTGGGTGTTGGTTGCACGTGTATAATACCGGTGACTACCTCACTTTTTAACAATTGTAACGCGTCTGTGACCAACCGCGAATGGGACAAAAACCTATCACCAATGTCTATAACCGAAACTAACTGGGCTGTAGACCCGCTATCGGCTGAGACAGATATGCATGCAGGCTATGGCCACTTGACCACTTGGCGGCCACCTTCATATAAAATTCTATTTTTAAATATAATATTACAATTTTAAATTAATTTTACAGTTCTCTCACTCGTCAATACGTTAGTTATGGAAACAGTGATTCATTCGCGGTCGTGCGGCAATAAAGATTAAATTTAGATATCAGTCATTAGTTCTTTGTTGGAATATAAAGAAATATAACTATTAAACTATTTAACCCGTTTATTCATTTTACGTTAGTGTTTCTACATAGTTGATTCGGTTATCTTTAGTTTTACCGATTGAAGATCAGACCATGTTACAAAATAACATAGTAGGTATCGAATGTTACATAAGAATCAAATTATATCTTCGAATAATGTTTACACTTATCTCTAGTCCAAATATACATACATATACCTACATGTTCATATTAAATGTAAAGAAGTAATCAAAAAATTGGGGAAAAAGTGAACAATAAATACCATTAACTATTAATAAAATGACGAATAAGTTTAGGCAGTTACTTTTTATAGCACTCGGTTAAAGTTTAATTGGGCCAGACATGCAAAAGTGTTCGTTATTTGTGGGCATATAATATTTAAATCTAAAAGCTTATAAAAAGTATATCATTTACTTACGAAGCCAAATGAAATAATATAGAGTTTTAGTGGTTGAACAATGCTGACTTTCGGAATCGTTACAGTGTTAGTATGGAATACGAGATAATTATGATGTCTATAACAATAAATGTTGCTAATTTGAGTTGAAACCCACGGTTCGTGTTGTGGTTTAGTCGATAAATTTTCATTAACGACTTACATCCATAGCACGTGGTGGTATCGTACTGCTACCGGCGGTGTTTTGTGTGAAAACATCTAGTAAACAACGTAAAATGTAACGACCGTCGTCTGTCTTACATGCTCCAAACTAATTTATATCAAACAAAGATCATGTTATACGAAGCAAAAATTTTACTTTCTTATTGGTTTCTTGGGGGAAACCAGTAATTACCTATCACTACATTAGGCAATTTAAATGCCCGTTTTTTAGTTCTATTAAACCAAAAATTAAGGAATCTTTAAAAGCGCCTCTGAAAAGTATCTACGTGAATGCGATCCATATAAAAGTCGGTAGGTACCCGTAATAACTGCTACTGCTGCTAATCAAAAGAAAACTATTTTATCCTGCAATCCTGCAATATTGCCCCGTAAAACTTTTTTTGTGGCGCTATTCCTTAGGATTATAATGTGATATAAGTCGTCCATAAAATTTAATCAAATAACTTTTCTATTTAGCAAGAAATCATGATTAATGACGCTAATACGGAGGGCGATAATAAACTCTTATATGTTTTATGTCGAAACGATTAACATTGACCATCGTAAGATGTTATAAATATTTACTAGCGTGAAGGTCGTTAGCATCGGATTAGTTGAATTCGAGAGCGAGCTCATTTGGTCGACGAATCGGGGAATAGTTCGGTTAATATGATTCTCAGAAAGTGTTTACAGCCGTCACGGCGGCGAAGTATTTATAAACATCCGTCGAAAAATCAAGGGTTTCAAGTATTTAACATGTAAAAAGCCAAATAAAACGCATCATTAAACAGACATATTGTTATACAAAGTCAATCAAATTTTATGTTGCGCTATATCTTAAGCAAAAAATTTATCTAGACTAGATATCCACCTTGGGCTAAGTAATAGCATTGGATATCTATTTTATACTTGTTAATTCGGTACTACATTTATAAACTAACCAAATCGACCTGTATTTACACGCGTTATATTAGTTTCACCTCATGTTTTTGCTGATAATGATCGATTTTTTTTTTAAATCAATCGCACTAAAAAGTGAAAAATAATTCTTAATATAGGTAGAATAAAAAGATTGAAATAAATATTAATATTATTGTAAAAAAACTATGGGGCACTTTGTGCCATATTTTTCGTATAAGTATAGGTATATATAGCACAATACCTATTATATAGAGAAAACTGACCACTTTTTTCAAGATAATACCTTTTATTGATTAAAAAATGCAAATTTTACAAAATAGATTCCATTGTGCGATTCTTACGTTTTGTCTAATACGGACATGTAATAATCATCTTTATACGATATGCGGTCATATTAGTAGCAATCAGCTTGTTATTTTGAATTTACATTTACACTCTTCGAGGGATGTTCAACTTGAGAGTTAAAGTTGTTAATTGTTTTTGCTCCATCCACCACCGAGCCGAAAACTATTGCGTTCGAAATTCAAATCGAATGTTGTACGTCTCCTCAAATAGCAATATTTTTAAAATGCATTATTCGCATGAAAACTTGTTATCACGAAGAGGAAAAATACATACCATAGATCAATTTTATAGTCTAAAGACTATATCTAAATAACAAAAATCGTCAAAATTTATGCACCTGATTCAGGGAACCCAAATATAGAAATAAACGTATTCACTCGTATATACAAGATTTGCTTGTTTAAACAGAAGATTACTATGATTATGATAACTACAATCTGGGAAGTTTTTACAATCACCTGGAAATCAAGGACCGCTTAAAATTTGTCATTTAATAATAAACTTGTCAAGTAAGTAGGTATAGTATCAAGTCTTTAGCGACATTGAAATGCGTACTAATACACTTAGTTAACTTATTTTTATTTACCTGTCTCTAAAGGTATGTAGAGCTCGAAAAACGCCTAAGTCCATGGCTCCAAATGGGTTTTAATCGCGTGCCTAACACGCGATGTAACCGCAATGTAATATCAGTTTATTTAATCGAAAGCGTGTTTACATTGATGCATCTTTGTAATAGGGCATTTTAAATTTTATCGATTGATGAAATTTTTGTCACATAACATGACCTATTTCGTTACGTTGATTGGCGTAGGTACTACTGCATCTCCTCAGTATTGATTTTGTATCGCGACTGCAATGTAATAATATAGTTAAAAAATCGTGCTCACGTCCATGTGAGTAGGTAGACATGTAGCATTAACAATTGGGAGATGGCAGAACAGTATGAAGGGTGGGGATGCTGGTCCACCTGTATATGTCTTAATCCTTAAGAGTAGCAAGGAATCTCTGACCGACCTCTAACAAGGCAGATACTAACGAATAGTAACTGCGCTTATAATAACAATCAGTAACTAGACTAATATTACCTACTATCACTTTTGATACTTATAAATACTTATCAATTAATTCTTATTAACACTTATTACCAAGTAACTGAATTCCTCCTATGCATCCTCCTTCCCGTTGCTACACCCCGATTAGAGTTTAGTTGTAGATGTCCATGGGCGGCTGCGATCACATGTGGCTGCTGCCTATTCGTAGGCTTGTCATAAAAAAATCATTGTCTTAAAAAAACTGAATTCAAAAAAATATTTATAGTAAAGAATTACCAAAAGTTAACTGGGTTTCAATTCAGTAAATGGGCGACTAA